>CM055128.1:330692561-330992561 GCA_029206835.1 Rana muscosa
ACGAAAGAGATCAAAGATCACCGGGGAGCACACAGTGGGGGTACAGGGGGGGTACACGGATAAAGGGGAGCACACAGTGGGGGTACAGGGGAGCACAGAGGGGGGTACAGGGGAGCACAGAGGGGGGTACAGGGGAGCACACAGGGGGGTACAGGGGAGCACACAGGGGGGCCCAGGCAGCAGAAGGAAGAGTAGCCTGGACAGGAGCAGCTGCAGTGGCATTTACTGGAACCGATCCCCTTTCCTCCTGCAGCAGCTGAAAGAGGGAGAGAGGGAGAGGCGGCTTTCGGCAGCTGCAGGAGGAAAGGGTCCCAGTAAATGCCGGTGTCATCCCTCTCTGGGTTCCGGGAGTCTGTAAGGAAGGGATGCGATCTACCCGTCACCTGTCTGCGATCGATGGTTGTGTCCGATCTCTGTAGTACAACTGTCCTGTCTGCTCACATCCTTTCAGCTCGTCCCACACACATCAGAGCAGGAGATTGTACAGACAGATTGGAAGGTGTGGGGTCAGTTTTCTATTGAGGGATTGTGGGGACCAGCACTGACTGTCATTGGAGCCGGGGTGTTGGGGAGAAGGGCTCTGTACATCAGACTACATGGGGTTTAGAGACCAGTTCTGCTCTGTTGCTGTAGACGGAGCGCTACTTTAAGCACAGCCAATGGGAAGAGTCAGAATTTGGGAGGATTTAATGTTCTGATCAGTAGAACCGATGCAGGGGTCCTAATCTAGACCAGTGAATTCTGGGGGGGGGGGGTAGACTGTGGGGGGGGGGGGTCATACTAACCAATTACATGTCTTTCTGTGTTGGCAGACTCGGTGCTGAGCTGGGGGCCGTATCTCTACAGTATAGTAAGTACAGCCGGGGGGGGGTGTTCATGTCATTCTTCACGGATAGACATGGGCCCCCATTTCTTGGGATGGGAGGGGGATCTGTGGGAGGAGATCTGTGGGAGAGAGATCTGGGGGGGGAGGGAGAGGTGGGGATCTGGGGCGGGGGGGGGGGAGATCTGGGGATCTGTGGGGGAGGGAGATCTGTGGGAGGAGATCTGGGGGGGGAAGGAAGATCTGTGGGAAGGAGATGTGGGGATCTGTGGGGGAGGGAGAACTGTGGGAGGGAGATGTGGGGGGGGGGGAGATCTGTGGGGGGGGAGAGAGATGTGGGGATCTGTGGGGGAGGGGGAGATGTGGGAGGAGATCTGTGGGGGAGGGAGATCTGTGGGGGAGGGAGATGCGGGGGGAGGAGATCTGGCGGGGAGGGAGATGTGGGGATCTGTGGGAGGAGATAGGGAAATGCGGGGGGAGGAAATCTGGGGGGGAGGGAGGAGATGGGCAGATCTGTGGGGGAGGAAGATGCGGGGGGAGGGAGATGAGGGGGATCTGGGGGAGGGAGGTCTGTGGGAGGAGATAGGGGGATCTGTGGGGATCTCCTTGTGTGACTGAGTCTCTTGTCAGGTTGGGTGTTGTAGTCTTGTACAGCCCCATGGTATGTGATGGTGACATACATGTACAGATCTAAGGTTGGTCTCATGTCTCAGTCTCTCCTGGATGATAACGGTCTGAAGGAAGTCCAGAAGGCGGCGGACTCGGTCCAGGATGCTCTCAATAAAGGACAATATGAAGAGGCGACACAGAAGTGGTCCTGGACAGAAGATGTCGTAGAACAGGTGAGAATTGGCTGCTGTCCCAGAGCAGTCCACCAGGGGGCGCCCTACATTCCAAATACATGGGAGATACCAGTCCACCAGGGGGCACCCTACATTCCAAATACATGGGAGATACCAGTCCACCCAGGGGCGCCCTACATTCCAAATACATGGGAGATACCAGTCCACAGGGGGCGCCCTACATTCTGAATACATTGTAGATACCAGTCCACCCGGGGGCACCCTACATTCCGAATACATGGGAGATACCAGCCCACCAGGGGGCACCCTACATTCTGAATACATTGTAGATACCAGTCCACCCGGGGGTACCCTACATTCCAAATACATGGGAGATACCAGTCCACCAGGGGGCACCCTACATTCCGAATACATGGGAGATACCAGTCCACCAGGGGGCACCCTACATTCTGAATACATGGGAGATACCAGTCCACCAGGGGGCACCCTACATTCTGAATACATGGGAGATACCAGTCCACCAGGGGGCACCCTACATTCCGAATACATGGGAGATACCAGTCCACCAGGGGGCACCCTACATTCCGAATACATGGGAGATACCAGTCCACCAGGGGGCACCCTACATTCTGAATACATGGGAGATACCAGTCCACCAGGGGGCACCCTACATTCTGAATACATTGTAGATACCAGTCCACCCGGGGGTACCCTACATTCCAAATACATGGGAGATACCAGTCCACCAGGGGGCACCCTACATTCCGAATACATGGGAGATACCAGTCCACCAGGGGGCACCCTACATTCTGAATACATGGGAGATACCAGTCCACCAGGGGGCACCCTACATTCTGAATACATTGTAGATACCAGTCCACCCGGGGGTACCCTACATTCCAAATACATGGGAGATACCAGTCCACCAGGGGGCACCCTACATTCCGAATACATGGGAGATACCAGTCCACCAGGGGGCACCCTACATTCTGAATACATGGGAGATACCAGTCCACTAGGGGGCGCCCTACATTCTGAATACATGGGAGATACCAGTCCACCAGGGGCGCCCTACATTCCGAATACATGGGAGATACCAGCCCACCAGGGGGCACCCTACATTCTGAATACATGGGAGATACCAGTCCACCAGGGGGCGCCCTACATTCTGAATACATGGGAGATACCAGTCCACCAGGGGGCGCCCTACATTCTGAATACATGGGAGATACCAGTCCACCAGGGGGCACCCTACATTCCAAATACATGGGAGATACCAGTCCACCCGGGGGCACCCTACATTCCAAATACATGGGAGATACCAGTCCACCCGGGGGCGCCCTACATTCCAAATACATGGGAGATACCAGTCCACCAGGGGGCGCCCTACATTCCAAATACATGGGAGATACCAGCCCACCAGGGGGCGCCCTACATTCCAAATACATGGGAGATACCAGTCCACCAGGGGGCGCCCTACATTCCAAATACATGGGAGATACAAGCCCACCAGGGGGCACCCTACATTCTGAATACATGGGAGATACCAGTCCACCAGGGGGCACCCTACATTCTGAATACATTGTAGATACCAGTCCACCCGGGGGCACCCTACATTCCAAATACATGGGAGATACCAGTCCACCAGGGGGCACCCTACATTCCGAATACATGGGAGATACCAGTCCACCAGGGGGCACCCTACATTCTGAATACATGGGAGATACCAGTCCACCAGGGGGCACCCTACATTCTGAATACATGGGAGATACCAGTCCACTAGGGGGCGCCCTACATTCTGAATACATGGGAGATACCAGTCCACCAGGGGGCACCCTACATTCCAAATACATGGGAGATACCAGTCCGGGCGGGGGCACCCTACATTCCAAATACATGGGAGATACCAGTCCACCCGGGGGCACCCTACATTCCAAATACATGGGAGATACCAGTCCACCCGGGGGCGCCCTACATTCCAAATACATGGGAGCTACCAGTCCACCAGGGGGCGCCATACATTCCAAATACATGGGAGATACCAGCCCACCAGGGGGCGCCCTACATTCCAAATACATGGGAGATACCAGTCCACCAGGGGGCGCCCTACATTCCAAATACATGGGAGATACCAGCCCACCAGGGGGCGCCCTACATTCTGAATACATGGGAGATACCAGTCCACCCGGGGGCACCCTACATTCCAAATACATGGGAGATACCAGTCCACCCGGGGGCGCCCTACATTCCAAATACATGGGAGATACCAGCCCACCAGGGGGCACCCTACATTCTGAATACATGGGAGATATCAGTCCACCAGGGGGCGCCCCTACATTCCAAATACATGGGAGATACCAGTCCACAGGGGGCACCCTACATTCCAAATACATGGGAGATACAAGCCCACCAGGGGGCACCCTACATTCTGAATACATGGGAGATGCCAGCCCACCAGGGGGCGCCCTACATTCTGAATACATGGGAGATACCAGTCCACCAGGGGGCACCCTACATTCTGAATACATGGGAGATACCAGCCCACCAGGGGGCACCCTACATTCTGAATACATGGGAGATACCAGTTCACCAGGGGGCACCCTACATTCTGAATACATGGGAGATACCAGTCCACCAGGGGGCACCCTACATTCCGAATACATGGGAGATACCAGTCCACCTGGGGGCGCCCTACATTCCAAATACATGGGAGATACCAGTCCACCAGGGGTCACCCTACATTCTGAATACATGGGAGATACAAGCCCACCAGGGGGCACCCTACATTCCGAATACATGGGAGATACCAGTCCACCAGGGGTCACCCTACATTCTGAATACATGGGAGATACAAGTCCACCAGGGGGCGCCCTACATTCCAAATACATGGGAGATACCAGTCCACCAGGGGCGCCCTACCTTCTGAATACATGGGAGATACCAGTCCACCAGGGGGCACCCTACATTCTGAATACATGGGAGATACCAGTCCACCAGGGGGCACCCTACATTCTGAATACATGGGAGATATCAGTCCACCAGGGGGCACCCTACATTCCGAATACATGGGAGATACCAGCCCACCAGGGGGCGCCCTACATTCTGAATACATGGGAGATACCAGTCCACCAGGGGGCGCCCTACATTCCAAATACATGGGAGATACAAGCCCACCAGGGGGCACCCTACATTCTGAATACATGGGAGATACCAGTCCACCAGGGGGCGCCCTACATTCTGAATACATGGGAGATATCAGTCCACCCGGGGGCGCCCTACATTCCAAATACATGGGAGATATCAGTCCATCCGGGGGCGCCCTACATTCCAAATACATGGGAGATACCAGTCCACCAGGGGGCACCCTACATTCTGAATACATGGGAGATACCAGTCAACCAGGGGGCGCCCTACATTCTGAATACATGGGAGATACAAGCCCACCAGGGGGCACCCTACATTCTGAATACATGGGAGATACCAGTCCACCAGGGGCGCCCTACATTCAGAATACATGGGAGATACCAGTCCACCAGGGGGCGCCCTACATTCAGAATACATGGGAGATACCAGTCCACCAGGGGGCACCCCTACATTCTGAATACATGGGAGATTGTAGACCATTTATTCTGGGCGTAAATCTGCTCTCGGGGTCAAAAATGGACACATTAGTGTCAGGTTAAATTTTCTGAACTATTTGAGCCAATAGTAAAAGCAGGAATGGTTTGGTCTTGCTCTGAGCGGAGTCCCGCTATAACTTTATTTGCAGAATACGGACGGAGTGAACTTCTATAACATTCTGACCAAAGACTCTCTGGTGTCAGGAGGTCGTGGGAAGAACACCCCGAAGTTCCAGAATCTGGCTCTCGGTGAGTGCGTCTCGGAATTACCTAGCACCCCCCACTGCAGGAGGTCCTCCCTTCACCTCATCATCCCTCACTGCAGGAGGTCCTCCCTTCACCTCATCATCCCTCGCTGCAGGAGCTCATCCCTTCACCTATTTATCCCTCACTGCAGGAGCTCATCCCTTCACCTATTTATCCCTCACTGCAGGAGGTCATCCCTTCACCTCATCATCCCTCAGTGCAGGAGGTCCTCCCTTCACCTCATCATCCCTCACTGCAGGAGGTCCTCCCTTCACCTCATCATCCCTCACTGCAGGAGGTCCTCCCTTCACCTCATCATCCCTCACTGCAGCTGGTCCTCCCTTCACCTCATCATCCCTCACTGCAGGAGGTCCTCCCTTCACCTCATCATCCCTCACTGCAGGAGGTCCTCCCTTCACCTCATCATCCCTCAGTGCAGGAGGTCCTCCCTTCACCTCATCATCCCTCAGTGCAGGAGGTCCTCCCTTCACCTCATCATCCCTCACTGCAGCTGGTCCTCCCTTTACCTCATCATCCCTCACTGCAGGAGGTCCTCCCTTTACCTCATCCCTCACTGCAGGAGGTCATCCCTTCACCTCATCATCCCTCACTGCAGGAGGTCATCCCTTCACCTCATCATCCCTCACTGCAGGAGGTCATCCCTTCACCTCATCATCCCTCACTGCAGGAGGTCCTCCCTTCACCTCATCCCTCACTGCAGGAGGTCCTCCCTTCACCTCATCCCTCACTGCAGGAGGTCATCCCTTCACCTCATCATCCCTCACTGCAGGAGGTCATCCCTTCACCTCATCATCCCTCACTGCAGGAGGTCATCCCTTCACCTCATCATCCCTCACTGCAGGAGGTCATCCCTTCACCTCATCATCCCTCACTGCAGGAGGTCCTCCCTTCACCTATTCATCCTCCCACTGCAGGAGGTCCTCCCTTCACCTCATCATCCCTCACTGCAGGAGGTCCTCCCTTCACCTCATCATCCCTCACTGCAGGAGGTCCTCCCTTCACCTCATCATCCCTCACTGCAGGAGGTCCTCCCTTCACCTCATCATCCCTCACTGCAGAAGGTCCTCCCTTCACCTCATCATCCCTCACTGCAGGAGGTCCTCCCTTCACCTCATCATCCCTCACTGCAGGAGGTCCTCCCTTCACCTCATCATCCCTCACTGCAGGAGGTCATCCCTTCACCTCATCATCCCTCACTGCAGGAGGTCCTCCCTTCACCTCATCATCCCTCACTGCAGGAGGTCATCCCTTCACCTCATCATCCATCACTGCAGGAGGTCATCCCTTCACCTCATCATCCATCACTGCAGGAGGTCCTCCCTTCACCTCATCATTCCTCACTGCAGGAGGTCCTCCCTTCACCTCATCATTCCTCACTGCAGGAGGTCCTCCCTTCACCTCATCATTCCTCACTGCAGGAGGTCCTCCCTTCACCTCATCATTCCTCACTGCAGGAGGTCCTCCCTTCACCTCATCATTCCTCACTGCAGGAGGTCCTCCCTTCACCTCATTCCTCACTGCAGGAGGTCATCCCTTCACCTCATCATCCCTCACTGCAGGAGGTCCTCCCTTCACCTCATCCCTCACTGCAGGAGGTCCTCCCTTCACCTCATCCCTCACTGCAGGAGGTCATCCCTTCACCTCATCATCCCTCACTGCAGGAGGTCATCCCTTCACCTCATCATCCCTCACTGCAGGAGGTCATCCCTTCACCTCATCATCCCTCACTGCAGGAGGTCCTCCCTTCACCTATTCATCCTCTCACTGCAGGAGGTCCTCCCTTCACCTCATCATCCCTCACTGCAGGAGGTCCTCCCTTCACCTCATCATCCCTCACTGCAGGAGGTCCTCCCTTCACCTCATCATCCCTCACTGCAGGAGGTCCTCCCTTCACCTCATCATCCCTCACTGCAGAAGGTCCTCCCTTCACCTCATCATCCCTCACTGCAGGAGGTCCTCCCTTCACCTCATCATCCCTCACTGCAGGAGGTCCTCCCTTCACCTCATCATCCCTCACTGCAGGAGGTCCTCCCTTCACCTCATCATCCCTCACTGCAGGAGGTCCTCCCTTCACCTCATCATCCCTCACTGCAGGAGGTCATCCCTTCACCTCATCATCCCTCACTGCAGGAGGTCCTCCCTTCACCTCATCATCCCTCACTGCAGGAGGTCATCCCTTCACCTCATCATCCATCACTGCAGGAGGTCATCCCTTCACCTCATCATCCATCACTGCAGGAGGTCCTCCCTTCACCTCATCATTCCTCACTGCAGGAGGTCCTCCCTTCACCTCATCATTCCTCACTGCAGGAGGTCCTCCCTTCACCTCATCATTCCTCACTGCAGGAGGTCCTCCCTTCACCTCATCATTCCTCACTGCAGGAGGTCCTCCCTTCACCTCATCATTCCTCACTGCAGGAGGTCCTCCCTTCACCTCATCATCCTCTCACTGCAGGAGGTCCTCCCTTCACCTCATCATCCTCTCACTGCAGGAGGTCCTCCCTTTACCTCTTCATCCTCCTTCTTGCACAGGAAGTCTCTACCGGCGCCATATCTTGCCTCTGCAGGCCGATGACCTGTCGGAGTTGATGAACGGACCAATCAAAGCCAAGCTGAAGATCATTCCGGATTCTGTCACATGGGGAGGTGAGATGTCTGGCCGGGGGGAGGGGGGGCGGGGCAGGCGGTTCTCGCGCTCCACACATATCCTCACATTCTCTTCATCCTCCAGGCCAGGCAGCGGACGTCTTCTCCAACATGGCCGGGGACTTCATGAAGCCGGTGGTGAGCATTGTGGACGAGCTCCTCTGTGCGGGGATAAACGTCACCGTGTATAACGGGCAGCTGGACCTCATCGTGGACACTGTGGGTAAGGAGGACGGGGAGGTCAGCGCTTAGCCCACCCACCAATGACATTTCACTTTCCAGGGTGATCCGGGGGCGCGGGGTGGGAGGAGTCACACGGCTCACATGCTGTTTTAGGTTCCTCCAGCGTTGATCAGTCTGTTCCCCTTCTTGTCTTCCAGGTCAGGAGGGATGGGTGAAGCAGCTGAAGTGGAAGAAGATCGATCAGTTCAAGAGCCTGCGCTGGAAGCCGCTGCACCTGCAGTCCAGAGAGACGGCGGCTTTCTACAAATCCTGGGAGAACTTCGGCTTCTACTGGATCTTAAAAGCGGGTCACATGGTAAGAGGACCTGTATACACACAATCCATCTCCTCTGTATTCACTATACGTGAAGTGGGAGGAGTCTCCTCTTACCGCCAGATCAGCCCCTCTACCAAGTGAGCGACCTCCCGTGTTCACAGGGCAGCATTGCAGGAGACCCGGGAAGTTAGTAGAGATAGAAGACCCCGTTACCACAGCTGTCTCTAGCTTCTAGACCTGGAGGGATCCTAGAAGTATGTGGCTCATATGAGTCGATGAGGCGGCTCTTTACCCATGTGATCGGCTGTGTCCAATCACAACTGATCCCATGTAAACAAGGAAATTACGGTTATCAGCATTCCTCTCCCCACACTGACTGGTTCTCCTCTCACGCGTTCAGTGGCATTTCCTCACAGCGGAGACCAGTATGGATTATCAGAGCGCTGATCATCAGTGACACCTAATCAGCGAACATCAGTGAAGGAGAAAAATCACTTATTTCAAAAAAAATTCTAACTAAACTTTTTTATTTGACAAAAATTTTTGGTCTTTTTTTTTTTTGTAGCAAAAAATAAACCCCCCAAATGATAGAAATGTCATATGTGTCACATGACTGCGTAATTGTCATTCAAAGTGTGAGAGCGCTGAAAGCTGACTTTGATCCAGAGAGCGTAAAGTCGGATGAATGCCGCGCTGGAAATGGTGCGACTTCGGAGTCACGCTATTTTCTGTAAAGTCCGGATCTGTGACAATAATAATCCTCCATTACACACCTGTGATCTTCCGTCAATATCTGGTCATGTGATACTCTCATCTCATTGGTACGTGACAGAGCCATGACCAGAGGTCCAAGATTGTGCCCCTCCCCCTATGGAGATGAGAGTTCTGCAGCATTAACAGAAGATGTGAGAAGATTCTTGTATTTTATCACTAAAGTGAAATGGATTTTATATGAAATGATCCGTCTGATCGGTGTCGGCCTCCCATCTGTAGGATATTGTGAGGTCACTCTCCCATCTAGTGTATTGTGGGGGTCGGCCTCCCATCTGTAGGATATTGTGGGGTCACTCTCCCATCTAGTGTATTGTGGGGGTCGGCCTCCCATCTATGGGGTATTGTGGGAGTCGTCCTCCCATCTGTGGGGTATTGTGGGAGTCGTCCTCCCATCTATGGGGTATTGTGGGAGTCGTCCTCCCATCTATGGGGTATTGTGGGAGTCGTCCTCCCATCTATGGGGTATTGTGGGAGTCGTCCTCCCATCTATGGGGTATTGTGGGGGTCGTCCTCCCATCTATGGGGTATTGTGGGGGTCGGCCCCCCATCTATGTCGTATTGTGGGGTCGGCCTCCCATCTATGGGGTATTGTGGGGTCACTCTCCCATCTAGTGTATTGTGGGGGTCGGCCTCCCATCTATGGGGTATTGTGGGGGTCGTCCTCCCATCTATGGGGTATTGTGGGGGTCGGCCCCCCATCTATGTCGTATTGTGGGGTCACTCTCCCATCTAGTGTATTGTGGGGGTCGGCCTCCCATCTATGGGGTATTGTGGGAGTCGTCCTCCCATCTATGGGGTATTGTGGGAGTCGTCCTCCCATCTATGGGGTATTGTGGGAGTCGTCCTCCCATCTATGGGGTATTGTGGGGGTCGTCCTCCCATCTATGGGGTATTGTGGGGGTCGTCCTCCCATCTATGGGGTATTGTGGGGGTCGGCCCCCCATCTATGTCGTATTGTGGGGTCGGCCTCCCATCTATGGGGTATTGTGGGGGTCGTCCTCCCATCTGTGGGGTATTGTGGGGGTCGTCCTCCCATCTATGGGGTATTGTGGGGGTCGTCCTCCCATCTATGGGGTATTGTGGGGGTCGTCCTCCCATCTATGGGGTATTGTGGGAGTCGTCCTCCCATCTATGGGGTATTGTGGGGGTCGTCCTCCCATCTATGGGGTATTGTGGGGGTCGGCCCCCCATCTATGTCGTATTGTGGGGTCGGCCTCCCATCTATGGGGTATTGTGGGGGTCGTCCTCCCATCTGTGGGGTATTGTGGGGGTCGTCCTCCCATCTGTGGGGTATTGTGGGGGTCGTCCTCCCATCTGTGGGGTATTGTGGGAGTCGTCCTCCCATCCATGGGGTATTGTGGGAGTCGTCCTCCCATCTATGGGGTATTGTGGGAGTCGTCCTCCCATCTATGGGGTATTGTGGGGGTCGTCCTCCCATCTATGGGGTATTGTGGGAGTCGTCCTCCCATCTATGGGGTATTGTGGGAGTCGTCCTCCCATCTATGGGGTATTGTGGGAGTCGTCCTCCCATCTATGGGGTATTGTGGGAGTCGTCCTCCCATCTATGGGGTATTGTGGGAGTCGTCCTCCCATCTATGGGGTATTGTGGGAGTCGTCCTCCCATCTATGGGGTATTGTGGGGGTCGTCCTCCCATCTATGTCGTATTGTGGGGTCGGCCTCCCATCTATGGGGTATTGTGGGGGTCGTCCTCCCATCTGTGGGGTATTGTGGGGGTCGTCCTCCCATCTGTGGGGTATTGTGGGGGTCGTCCTCCCATCTATGGGGTATTGTGGGGGTCGTCCTCCCATCTATGGGGTATTGTGGGGGTCGTCCTCCCATCTATGGGGTATTGTGGGGGTCGTCCTCCCATCTATGGGGTATTGTGGGGGTCGGCCTCCCATCTGTGGGGTATTGTGGGGGTCGGCCTCCCATCTGTGGGGTATTGTGGGGGTCGTCCTCCCATCTGGGGTATTGTGGGGGTCGTCCTCCCATCTGTGGGGTATTGTGGGGGTCGTCCTCCCATCTGTGGGGTATTGTGGGGGTCACCCTCCCTCTGTGGGGTCGTCCTCCCATCTGTGGGGTATTGTGGGGGTCGTCCTCCCATCTGTGGGGTATTGATGGGGTCACTCTCCCATCTGTAGTGTATTGTGGGGTCACCCTCCCATCTATGGGGTATTGTGGGGTCCCCCTCCCATCTGTGGGGTATTGTGGGGTCGTCCTCCCATCTTTGGGGTATTGTGGGGTCGTCCTCCCATCTTTGGGGTATTGTGGGGTCGTCCTCCCATCTGTGGGGTATTGTGGGGGTCACCCTCCCATCTATGGGGTATTGTGGGGTCGTCCCCCCATCTGTGGGGTATTGTGGGGGTCGTCCCCCCATCTGTGGGGTATTGTGGGGGTCGTCCTCCCATCTGTGGGGTATTGTGGGGGTCGTCCTCCCATCTGTGGGGTATTGTGGGGGTCGTCCTCCCATATGTGGGGTATTGTGGGGGTCGTCCTCCCATCTGTGGGGTATTGTGGGGGTCGTCCTCCCATCTGTGGGGTATTGTGGGGGTCGTCCTCCCATCTGTGGGGTATTGTGGGGGTCGTCCTCCCATCTGTGGGGTATTGTGGGGGTCACCCTCCCATCTATGGGGTATTGTGGAGGTCGGCCTCCCATCTGTAGGATATTGTGGGGGTCACCCTCCCATCTGTGGGGTATTGTGGGGGTCGTCCTCCCATCTGAGGGGTATTGTGGGGGTCGGCCTCCCATCTATGGGGTATTGTGGGGGTCGGCCTCCCATCTATGGGGTATTGTGGGGGTCGGCCTCCCATCTATGGGGTATTGTGGGGGTCGGCCTCCCATCTATGGGGTATTGTGGGGGTCGGCCTCCCATCTGTGGGGTATTGTGGGGGTCGGCCTCCCATCTGTGGGGTATTGTGGGGGTCGGCCTCCCATCTATGGGGTATTGTGGTATGGGGTATTGTGGGGTCACTCTCCCATCTGTAGTGTATTGTGGGGTCACTCTCCCATCTATGGGGTATTGTGGTATGGGGTATTGTGGGGGTCACCCTCCCATCTATGGGGTATTGTGGATCCTGATGCCACCCTCTTGTCTCCTTGTGGTAGGTACCGTCTGACCAGCCGGAGACCTCCCTGAAAATGCTGCGAATGATCACCAACCAGCAGGAGTGACAGTGGGAGGAGCCAGTGGGAGGAGCCGGCGGGATCCTGGCTACTGAGAACAAAACGGCTGCACTGCCTTCATACGGGTTCCAGAACGCTTTGCTGTGGATCAGCACCAAATAAACCTGTGATTTCCCCTCCCCCGCTACGGCACTTCTACCCCATTTCACCCCCAGATCCCTACTGACCTGTGACTGCTCTCTGAGGCCATCGAACAAATGGGAATCTGTACTGTGTGCTTATTTTTATATTAAATTGTAGATCAAAATATGTTCTGATCTCATTATTCATCACCATAGAATTTCATGTCACTTCTCTGTCTGGAGGGCGATCACCAAAATACTCTGCACTGCTCCTTCCTATATCTCCAAACTGCAGCCCAGGGGCCCAATGGGGCCCTTTTCTTCCGTTTGTCCGTCCCTTTGGGCACTACTCTGACACCAATGATGAGGCACTATTCCTCCCACTGACACCAATGATGAGGCACTATTCCTCCCACTGACACCAATGATGGGGCACTATTCCTCCCACTGACACCAATGATGGGACACTATTCCCCCCACTGACACCAATGATGGGGCACTATTCCCCCCCACTGACACCAATGATGGGACACTATTCCCCGCACTGACACCAATGATGGGACACTATTCCTCCCACTGACACCAATGACGAGGCACTATTCCTCCCACTGACACCAATGATGGGGCACTACTACCTTCACCAATGATGGGGCACTATTCCCCCCACTGATACCAATAATGGGGCACTATTCCCCCCATTAAAACCGGCCCATCCAAAACCTAATACCTTTCTTAGAAAGTTTGGAGACCCCTGCTCTATCTCCTCTCCTGAAATGCTCTGCTGGAGGATTATGTTGACTGCAGGAAGATAATTAGATTTTAGTTTATGGGAGAAATTGAAAAGTTCTTTGTGCTCCCAATTAGGTTGAGTTGGTAAGAATGGAGCTCTGTTTATATTTCTGCCATTGTTTAGAGAGGTCAGAGAATGAATCTATCCTCCTATCAGATGTGACGCTGTGCAGTGTATATGTGCCGGGGTCCTCCTGTAATCGTCTTCTGCCCACCGTCTGACATGAGGAATCCAGAAGCTGAGGGACCAGTGCTGACGTGTGAGGAGCGTTCTCCTGCCTCCCCTAATATATTCCTATGGCGGTCTGTGTTGTACGCCATCCACTGACCCTCCATGTCCCGGCTTGTTGTCTCATTTATCATTGTGATCCGAGGAACATCATCCTGGAGCAGAACTGTCCACCTGCAAACCAACCATTCCAGACATTTATCATCCCCACCGGAAATAATCCAATTCTCACCAGTTTAAGGTGTTCTAAGAACTTCTGACATTCTCAGTAAATTTATCACAAAATAAGAAGTTGCCCCGATCATCATCCCTATAAGAAGGCAGAAGAGACCTCCTCTCTCCTCCGGATACTTTTTCTCCTTGTATCCCAGATCCTGGTGCATCTTTTCTCCAATTCTCTCTCCCGTAACTCTCTCTTCTTCCTAATTCTGTCTCCTTGTATCTCTCTTCTTCCTAATTCTGTCTCCTCGTATCTCTCTCTTTTCCTTCCTAATTCTGTCTCCCCCTATCTCTCTCTTCTCCTTCCTAATTCTGTCTCCTTGTATCTCTCTCTTCTCCTTCCTAATTCTCTCTCCCCGTAACTCTCTCTTCTTCCTAATTCTGTCTCCTTGTATCTCTCTTCTTCCTAATTCTGTCTCCTCGTATCTCTCTCTTCTCCTTCCTAATTCTGTCTCCTCATATCTCTCTCTTCTCCTTCCTAATTCTGTCTCCTCGTATCTCTCTTCTTCCTAATTCTGTCTCCTCGTATCTCTCTCCTTCCTAATTCTGTCTCCTTGTATCTCTCTCCTTCCTAATTCTGTCTCCTCGTATCTCTCTTCTTCCTAATTCTGTCTCCCCGTAACTCTCTCTTCTTCCTAATTCTGTCTCCTTGTATCTCTCTCCTTCCTAATTCTGTCTCCTTGTATCTCTCTTCTTCCTAATTCTGTCTCCTCGTATCTCTCTCTTCTCCTTCCTAATTCTGTCTCCTCGTATCTCTCTCTTCTCCTTCCTAATTCTGTCTCCTCGTATCTCTCTCTTCTCCTTCCTAATTCTGTCTCCTTGTATCTCTCTCTTCTCCTTCCTAATTCTCTCTCCCCGTAACTCTCTCTTCTTCCTAATTCTGTCTCCTTGTATCTCTCTTCTTCCTAATTCTGTCTCCTCGTATCTCTCTCTTCTCCTTCCTAATTCTGTCTCCTCGTATCTCTCTCTTCTCCTTCCTAATTCTGTCTCCTCATATCTCTCTCTTCTCCTTCCTAATTCTGTCTCCTTGTATCTCTCTTCTTCCTAATTCTGTCTCCTTGTATCTCTCTTCTTCCTAATTCTGTCTCCTCGTATCTCTCTCTTCTCCTTCCTAATTCTGTCTCCTCGTATCTCTCTCTTCTTCCTAATTCTGTCTCCTCATATCTCTCTCTTCTCCTTCCTAATTCTGTCTCCTTGTATCTCTCTTCTTCCTAATTCTGTCTCCTTGTATCTCTCTTCTTCCTAATTCTGTCTCCTCGTATCTCTCTCTTCTCCTTCCTAATTCTGTCTCCTCGTATCTCTCTCTTCTCCTTCCTAATTCTGTCTCCTCGTATCTCTCTCTTCTCCTTCCTAATTCTGTCTCCTTGTATCTCTCTTCTTCCTAATTCTGTCTCCTTGTATCTCTCTTCTTCCTAATTCTGTCTCCTCGTATCTCTCTCTTCTCCTTCCTAATTCTCTCTCCCCGTAACTCTCTCTTCTTCCTAATTCTGTCTCCTTGTATCTCTCTTCTTCCTAATTCTGTCTCCTCGTATCTCTCTCTTCTCCTTCCTAATTCTGTCTCCTCATATCTCTCTCTTCTCCTTCCTAATTCTGTCTCCTTGTATCTCTCTTCTTCCTAATTCTGTCTCCTTGTATCTCTCTTCTTCCTAATTCTGTCTCCTTGTATCTCTCTTCTTCCTAATTCTGTCTCCTCGTATCTCTCTCTTCTCCTTCCTAATTCTGTCTCCTCGTATCTCTCTCTTCTCCTTCCTAATTCTGTCTCCTTGTATCTCTCTTCTTCCTAATTCTGTCTCCTTGTATCTCTCTTCTTCCTAATTCTGTCTCCTCGTATCTCTCTCTTCTCCTTCCTAATTCTCTCTCCCCGTAACTCTCTCTTCTTCCTAATTCTGTCTCCTTGTATCTCTCTTCTTCCTAATTCTGTCTCCTCGTATCTCTCTCTTCTCCTTCCTAATTCTGTCTCCTCATATCTCTCTCTTCTCCTTCCTAATTCTGTCTCCTTGTATCTCTCTTCTTCCTAATTCTGTCTCCTCATATCTCTCTCCTTCCTAATTCTGTCTCCTTGTATCTCTCTCCTTCCTAATTCTGTCTCCTCGTATCTCTCTCCTTCCTAATTCTGTCTCCTTGTATCTCTCTTCTTCCTAATTCTGACTCCCCGTATCTCTCTCTTCTCCTTCCTAATTCTGTCTCCTCGTATCTCTCTCTTCTCCTTCCTAATTCTGTCTCCTTGTATCTCTCTTCTTCCTAATTCTGTCTCCTTGTATCTCTCTTCTTCCTAATTCTGTCTCCTCGTATCTCTCTCTTCTCCTTCCTAATTCTGTCTCCTCGTATCTCTCTCTTCTCCTTCCTAATTCTGTCTCCTTGTATCTCTCTCTTCTCCTTCCTAATTCTCTCTCCCCGTAACTCTCTCTTCTTCCTAATTCTGTCTCCTTGTATCTCTCTTCTTCCTAATTCTGTCTCCTTGTATCTCTCTTCTTCCTAATTCTGTCTCCTTGTATCTCTCTTCTTCCTAATTCTGTCTCCTTGTATCTCTCTTCTTCCTAATTCTGTCTCCTCGTATCTCTCTCTTCTCCTTCCTAATTCTGTCTCCTCGTATCTCTCTTCTTCCTAATTCTGTCTCCCCATATCTCTCTCTTCTCCTTCCTAATTCTGTCTCCCCATATCTCTCTCTTCTCCTTCCTAATTCTGTCTCCCCATATCTCTCTCTTCTCCTTCCTAATTCTGTCTCCTCGTATCTCTCTCTTCTCCTTCCTAATTCTGTCTCCTCGTATCTCTCTTCTTCCTAATTCTGTCTCCTCGTATCTCTCTTCTTCCTAATTCTGTCTCCCCGTATCTCTCTCTTCTCCTTCCTAATTCTGTCTCCTCGTATCTCTCTTCTTCCTAATTCTGTCTCCTCGTATCTCTCTTCTTCCTAATTCTGTCTCCCCGTATCTCTCTCTTCTCCTTCCTAATTCTCTCTCCCCGTAACTCTCTCTTCTTCCTAATTCTGTCTCCTTGTATCTCTCTCCTTCCTAATTCTGTCTCCTCGTATCTCTCTTCTTCCTAATTCTGTCTCCTCGTATCTCTCTCCTTCCTAATTCTGTCTCCTCGTATCGCTCTTCTTCCTAATTCTGTCTCCTCGTATCGCTCTTCTTCCTAATTCTGTCTCCTCGTATCTCTCTTCTTCCTAATTCTGTCTCCTTGTATCTCTCTTCTTCCTAATTCTGTCTCCTCGTATCTCTCTCTTCTCCTTCCTAATTCTGTCTCCTCGTATCTCTCTCTTCTCCTTCCTAATTCTGTCTCCTTGTATCTCTCTTCTTCCTAATTCTGTCTCCTTGTATCTCTCTTCTTCCTAATTCTGTCTCCTCGTATCTCTCTCTTCTCCTTCCTAATTCTCTCTCCCCGTAACTCTCTCTTCTTCCTAATTCTGTCTCCTTGTATCTCTCTTCTTCCTAATTCTGTCTCCTCGTATCTCTCTCTTCTCCTTCCTAATTCTGTCTCCTCATATCTCTCTCTTCTCCTTCCTAATTCTGTCTCCTTGTATCTCTCTTCTTCCTAATTCTGTCTCCTCATATCTCTCTCCTTCCTAATTCTGTCTCCTTGTATCTCTCTCCTTCCTAATTCTGTCTCCTCGTATCTCTCTCCTTCCTAATTCTGTCTCCTTGTATCTCTCTTCTTCCTAATTCTGACTCCCCGTATCTCTCTCTTCTCCTTCCTAATTCTGTCTCCTCGTATCTCTCTCTTCTCCTTCCTAATTCTGTCTCCTTGTATCTCTCTTCTTCCTAATTCTGTCTCCTTGTATCTCTCTTCTTCCTAATTCTGTCTCCTCGTATCTCTCTCTTCTCCTTCCTAATTCTGTCTCCTCGTATCTCTCTCTTCTCCTTCCTAATTCTGTCTCCTTGTATCTCTCTCTTCTCCTTCCTAATTCTCTCTCCCCGTAACTCTCTCTTCTTCCTAATTCTGTCTCCTTGTATCTCTCTCTTCTCCTTCCTAATTCTCTCTCCCCGTAACTCTCTCTTCTTCCTAATTCTGTCTCCTTGTATCTCTCTTCTTCCTAATTCTGTCTCCTTGTATCTCTCTTCTTCCTAATTCTGTCTCCTTGTATCTCTCTTCTTCCTAATTCTGTCTCCTTGTATCTCTCTTCTTCCTAATTCTGTCTCCTCGTATCTCTCTTCTTCCTAATTCTGTCTCCCCATATCTCTCTCTTCTCCTTCCTAATTCTGTCTCCCCATATCTCTCTCTTCTCCTTCCTAATTCTGTCTCCCCATATCTCTCTCTTCTCCTTCCTAATTCTGTCTCCTCGTATCTCTCTCTTCTCCTTCCTAATTCTGTCTCCTCGTATCTCTCTTCTTCCTAATTCTGTCTCCTCGTATCTCTCTTCTTCCTAATTCTGTCTCCCCGTATCTCTCTCTTCTCCTTCCTAATTCTGTCTCCTCGTATCTCTCTTCTTCCTAATTCTGTCTCCTCGTATCTCTCTTCTTCCTAATTCTGTCTCCCCGTATCTCTCTCTTCTCCTTCCTAATTCTCTCTCCCCGTAACTCTCTCTTCTTCCTAATTCTGTCTCCTTGTATCTCTCTCCTTCCTAATTCTGTCTCCTCGTATCTCTCTTCTTCCTAATTCTGTCTCCTCGTATCTCTCTCCTTCCTAATTCTGTCTCCTTGTATCTCTCTCCTTCCTAATTCTGTCTCCTCGTATCGCTCTTCTTCCTAATTCTGTCTCCTCGTATCTCTCTTCTTCCTAATTCTGTCTCCTTGTATCTCTCTCTTCTCCCTAATTCTGTCTCCTCGTATCTCTCTCTTCTCCTTCCTAATTCTGTCTCCCCGTAACTCTCTCTTCTTCCTAATTCTGTCTCCTTGTATCTCTCTTCTTCCTAATTCTGTCTCCTCGTATCTCTCTCTTCTCCTTCCTAATTCTGTCTCCTCGTATCTCTCTCTTCTCCTTCCTAATTCTGTCTCCTCATATCTCTCTCTTCTCCTTCCTAATTCTGTCTCCTTGTATCTCTCTTCTTCCTAATTCTGTCTCCTCGTATCTCTCTCCTTCCTAATTCTGTCTCCTTGTATCTCTCTCCTTCCTAATTCTGTCTCCTCGTATCTCTCTTCTTCCTAATTCTGTCTCCTTGTATCTCTCTTCTTCCTAATTCTGTCTCCTTGTATCTCTCTTCTTCCTAATTCTGACTCCCCGTATCTCTCTCTTCTCCTTCCTAATTCTGTCTCCTCGTATCTCTCTCTTCTCCTTCCTAATTCTGTCTCCTTGTATCTCTCTTCTTCCTAATTCTGTCTCCTTGTATCTCTCTTCTTCCTAATTCTGTCTCCTCGTATCTCTCTCTTCTCCTTCCTAATTCTGTCTCCTCGTATCTCTCTTCTCCTTCCTAATTCTCTCTCCCCGTAACTCTCTCTTCTTCCTAATTCTGTCTCCTTGTATCTCTCTTCTTCCTAATTCTGTCTCCTCGTATCTCTCTTCTTCCTAATTCTGTCTCCTCGTATCTCTCTTCTTCCTAATTCTGTCTCCTTGTATCTCTCTTCTTCCTAATTCTGTCTCCTCGTATCTCTCTTCTTCCTAATTCTGTCTCCTTGTATCTCTCTTCTTCCTAATTCTGTCTCCCCGTATCTCTCTTCTTCCTAATTCTGTCTCCTCGTATCTCTCTCTTCTCCTTCCTAATTCTGTCTCCTCGTATCTCTCTTCTTCCTAATTCTGTCTCCCCATATCTCTCTCTTCTCCTTCCTAATTCTGTCTCCTCGTATCTCTCTTCTTCCTAATTCTGTCTCCTCGTATCTCTCTTCTTCCTAATTCTGTCTCCCCGTATCTCTCTCTTCTCCTTCCTAATTCTGTCTCCTCGTATCTCTCTTCTTCCTAATTCTGTCTCCTCGTATCTCTCTTCTTCCTAATTCTGTCTCCCCGTATCTCTCTCTTCTCCTTCCTAATTCTCTCTCCCCGTAACTCTCTCTTCTTCCTAATTCTGTCTCCTTGTATCTCTCTCCTTCCTAATTCTGTCTCCTCGTATCTCTCTTCTTCCTAATTCTGTCTCCTCGTATCTCTCTCCTTCCTAATTCTGTCTCCTTGTATCTCTCTCCTTCCTAATTCTGTCTCCTCGTATCTCTCTTCTTCCTAATTCTGTCTCCTCGTATCTCTCTCCTTCCTAATTCTGTCTCCTTGTATCTCTATCCTTCCTAATTCTGTCTCCTCGTATCTCTCTCTTCTCCTTCCTAATTCTGTCTCCTCGTATCTCTCTCTTCTCCTTCCTAATTCTGTCTCCTCGTATCTCTCTCTTCTCCTTCCTAATTCTGTCTCCCCGTATCTCTCTCTTCTCCTTCCTAATTCTGTCTCCTCGTATATCTCTCTTCTCCTTCCTAATTCTGTCTCCTCGTATCTCTCTCCTTCCTAATTCTGTCTCCCTGTACCTCTCTCTTCTCCTTCCTAATTCTGTCTCCTCGTATCTCTCTCCTTCCTAATTCTGTCTCCTTGTATCTCTCTTCTTCCTAATTCTGTCTCCTTGTATCTCTCTTCTTCCTAATTCTGTCTCCTCGTATCTCTCTTCTTCCTAATTCTGTCTCCTCGTATCTCTCTTCTTCCTAATTCTGTCTCCTTGTATCTCTCTTCTTCCTAATTCTGTCTCCTTGTATCTCTCTCCTTCCTAATTCTGTCTCCTTGTATCTCTCTTCTTCCTAATTCTGTCTCCTTGTATCTCTCTTCTTCCTAATTCTGTCTCCTTGTATCTCTCTTCTTCCTAATTCTGACTCCCCGTATCTCTCTCTTCTCCTTCCTAATTCTGTCTCCTCGTATCTCTCTCTTCTCCTTCCTAATTCTGTCTCCTCGTATCTCTCTCTTCTCCTTCCTAATTCTGTCTCCTCGTATCTCTCTCTTCTCCTTCCTAATTCTGTCTCCTCGTATCTCTCTCTTCTCCTTCCTAATTCTGTCTCCTCGTATCTCTCTCTTCTCCTTCCTAATTCTGTCTCCTCGTATCTCTCTCTTCTCCTTCCTAATTCTGTCTCCTCGTATCTCTCTCTTCTCCTTCCTAATTCTGTCTCCTCGTATCTCTCTTCTTCCTAATTCTGTCTCCTTGTATCTCTCTTCTTCCTAATTCTGTCTCCTCGTATCTCTCTTCTTCCTAATTCTGTCTCCTCATATCTCTCTTCTTCCTAATTCTGTCTCCTTGTATCTCTCTTCTTCCTAATTCTGTCTCCTTGTATCTCTCTTCTTCCTAATTCTGTCTCCTTGTATCTCTCTTCTTCCTAATTCTGTCTCCTCGTATTTCTCTCCTTCCTAATTCTGTCTCCTCGTATCTCTCTCTTCTCCTTCCTAATTCTATCTCCTCGTATCTCTCTTCTTCCTAATTCTGTCTTCTCGTATCTCTCTCTTCTTCCTAATTCTGTCTCCTCGTATCTCTCTCTTCTCCATCCTAATTCTGTCTCCTCGTATCTCTCTTCTTCCTAATTCTGTCTCCTCATATCTCTCTCTTCTCCTTCCTAATTCTGTCTCCTCGTATCTCTCTCTTCTCCTTCCTAATTCTGTCTCCTCGTATTTCTCTCCTTCCTAATTCTGTCTCCTTGTATCTCTCTTCTTCCTAATTCTATCTCCTTGTATCTCTCTTCTTCCTAATTCTGTCTCCTCATATCTCTCTCTTCTCCTTCCTAATTCTGTCTCCTTGTATCTCTCTCTTCTCCTTCCTAATTCTGTCTCCTTGTATCTCTCTCTTCTCCTTCCTAATTCTGTCTCCTCGTATCTCTCTCCTTCCTAATTCTGTCTCCTTGTATCTCTCTCCTTCCTAATTCTGTCTCCTTGTATCTCTCTTCTTCCTAATTCTGTCTCCTCGTATCTCTCTCTTCTCCTTCCTAATTCTGTCTCCTCGTATCTCTCTCTTCTCCTTCCTAATTCTGTCTCCTCGTATCTCTCTCCTTCCTAATTCTGTCTCCTCGTATCTCTCTCCTTCCTAATTCTGTCTCCTCCTATCTCTCTCCTTCCTAATTCTGTCTCCTCGTATCTCTCTCTTCTCCTTCCTAATTCTATCTCCTTGTATCTCTCTTCTTCCTAATTCTGTCTTCTCGTATCTCTCTCTTCTTCCTAATTCTGTCTCCTCGTATCTCTCTTTCCTAATTATGTCTCCTCCTATCTCTCTTCTTCCTAATTCTGTCTCCCCGTATCTCTCTCTTCTCCTTCCTAATTCTCTCTCCCCGTAACTCTCTCTTCTTCCTAATTCTGTCTCCTTGTATCTCTCTTCTTCCTAATTCTGTCTCCTTGTATCTCTCTCCTTCCTAATTCTGTCTCCTCGTATCTCTCTCTTCTCCTTCCTAATTCTGTCTCCTTGTATCGCTCTTCTTCCTAATTCTGTCTCCTTGTATCGCTCTTCTTCCTAATTCTGTCTCCTTGTATCTCTCTTCTTCCTAATTCTGTCTCCTTGTATCTCTCTTCTTCCTAATTCTGTCTCCTTGTATCTCTCTTCTTCCTAATTCTGTCTCCTTGTATCTCTCTTCTTCCTAATTCTGTCTCCCCGTATCTCTCTCTTCTCCTTCCTAATTCTGTCTCCTCGTATCTCTCTCTTCTCCTTCCTAATTCTGTCTCCTCGTATCTCTCTCTTCTCCTTCCTAATTCTCTCTCCCCGTAACTCTCTCTTCTTCCTAATTCTGTCTCCTTGTATCTCTCTTCTTCCTAATTCTGTCTCCTCGTATCTCTCGCCTTCCTAATTCTGTCTCCCCGTATCTCTCTCTTCTCCTTCCTAATTCTGTCTCCTTGTATCTCTCTTCTTCCTAATTCTGTCTCCTTGTATCTCTCTTCTTCCTAATTCTGTCTCCTCGTATCTCTCTTCTTCCTAATTCTGTCTCCTCGTATCTCTCTTCTTCCTAATTCTGTCTCCTCGTATCTCTCTTCTTCCTAATTCTGTCTCCTTGTATCTCTCTCCTTCCTAGTTCTGTCTCCTTGTATCTCTCTTCTTCCTAATTCTGTCTCCTTGTATCTCTCTTCTTCCTAATTCTGTCTCCCCCTATCTCTCTCTTCTCCTTCCTAATTCTGTCTCCCCCTATCTCTCTCTTCTCCTTCCTAATTCTGTCTCCCCCTATCTCTCTCTTCTCCTTCCTAATTCTGTCTCCCCCTATCTCTCTCTTCTCCTTCCTAATTCTGTCTCCCCCTATCTCTCTCTTCTCCTTCCTAATTCTGTCTCCCCCTATCTCTCTCTTCTCCTTCCTAATTCTGTCTCCTCGTATCTCTCTCTTCTCCTTCCTAATTCTGTCTCCTCGTATCTCTCTTCTTCCTAATTCTGTCTCCTCATATCTCTCTCTTCTCCTTCCTAATTCTGTCTCCTCGTATCTCTCTCCTTCCTAATTCTGTCTCCTCGTATCTCTCTCCTTCCTAATTCTGTCTCCTCGTATCTCTCTCTTCTCCATCCTAATTCTGTCTCCTCGTATCTCTCTTCTTCCTAATTCTGTCTCCTCATATCTCTCTCTTCTCCTTCCTAATTCTGTCTCCTCGTATCTCTCTCTTCTCCTTCCTAATTCTGTCTCCTCGTATTTCTCTCCTTCCTAATTCTGTCTCCTTGTATCTCTCTTCTTCCTAATTCTATCTCCTTGTATCTCTCTTCTTCCTAATTCTGTCTCCTCATATCTCTCTCTTCTCCTTCCTAATTCTGTCTCCTTGTATCTCTCTCTTCTCCTTCCTAATTCTGTCTCCTTGTATCTCTCTCTTCTCCTTCCTAATTCTGTCTCCTCGTATCTCTCTCCTTCCTAATTCTGTCTCCTTGTATCTCTCTCCTTCCTAATTCTGTCTCCTTGTATCTCTGTTCTTCCTAATTCTGTCTCCTCGTATCTCTCTCTTCTCCTTCCTAATTCTGTCTCCTCGTATCTCTCTCTTCTCCTTCCTAATTCTGTCTCCTCGTATCTCTCTCCTTCCTAATTCTGTCTCCTCGTATCTCTCTTCTTCCTAATTCTGTCTCCTCGTATCTCTCTCTTCTCCTTCCTAATTCTATCTCCTTGTATCTCTCTTCTTCCTAATTCTGTCTTCTCGTATCTCTCTCTTCTTCCTAATTCTGTCTCCTCGTATCTCTCTTTCCTAATTATGTCTCCTCCTATCTCTCTTCTTCCTAATTCTGTCTCCTTGTATCTCTCTTCTTCCTAATTCTGTCTCCTTGTATCTCTCTCCTTCCTAATTCTGTCTCCTCGTATCTCTCTCTTCTCCTTCCTAATTCTGTCTCCTTGTATCGCTCTTCTTCCTAATTCTGTCTCCTTGTATCGCTCTTCTTCCTAATTCTGTCTCCTTGTATCTCTCTTCTTCCTAATTCTGTCTCCTTGTATCTCTCTTCTTCCTAATTCTGTCTCCCCGTATCTCTCTCTTCTCCTTCCTAATTCTGTCTCCTCGTATCTCTCTCTTCTCCTTCCTAATTCTGTCTCCTCGTATCTCTCTCTTCTCCTTCCTAATTCTCTCTCCCCGTAACTCTCTCTTCTTCCTAATTCTGTCTCCTTGTATCTCTCTTCTTCCTAATTCTGTCTCCTCGTATCTCTCGCCTTCCTAATTCTGTCTCCCCGTATCTCTCTCTTCTCCTTCCTAATTCTGTCTCCTCGTATCTCTCTCTTCTCCTTCCTAATTCTGTCTCCTTGTATCTCTCTTCTTCCTAATTCTGTCTCCTTGTATCTCTCTTCTTCCTAATTCTGTCTCCTCGTATCTCTCTTCTTCCTAATTCTGTCTCCTCGTATCTCTCTTCTTCCTAATTCTGTCTCCTCGTATCTCTCTTCTTCCTAATTCTGTCTCCTTGTATCTCTCTTCTTCCTAGTTCTGTCTGCTTGTATCTCTCTCTTCTCCTTCCTAATTCTGTCTCCTTGTATCTCTCTCTTCTCCTTCCTAATTCTGTCTCCTTGTATCTCTCTCTTCTCCTTCCTAATTCTGTCTCCTCGTATCTCTCTCCTTCCTAATTCTGTCTCCTTGTATCTCTCTCCTTCCTAGTTCTGTCTCCTTGTATCTCTCTTCTTCCTAATTCTGTCTCCTCGTATCTCTCTCTTCTCCTTCCTAATTCTGTCTCCTCGTATCTCTCTCTTCTCCTTCCTAATTCTGTCTCCTCGTATCTCTCTCCTTCCTAATTCTGTCTCCTCGTATCTCTCTCCTTCCTAATTCTGTCTCCTCCTATCTCTCTCCTTCCTAATTCTGTCTCCTCGTATCTCTCTCTTCTCCTTCCTAATTCTATCTCCTTGTATCTCTCTTCTTCCTAATTCTGTCTTCTCGTATCTCTCTCTTCTTCCTAATTCTGTCTCCTCGTATCTCTCTTTCCTAATTATGTCTCCTCCTATCTCTCTTCTTCCTAATTCTGTCTCCTTGTATCTCTCTTCTTCCTAATTCTGTCTCCTTGTATCTCTCTCCTTCCTAATTCTGTCTCCTCGTATCTCTCTCTTCTCCTTCCTAATTCTGTCTCCTTGTATCGCTCTTCTTCCTAATTCTGTCTCCTTGTATCGCTCTTCTTCCTAATTCTGTCTCCTTGTATCTCTCTTCTTCCTAATTCTGTCTCCTTGTATCTCTCTTCTTCCTAATTCTGTCTCCTTGTATCTCTCTTCTTCCTAATTCTGTCTCCCCGTATCTCTCTCTTCTCCTTCCTAATTCTGTCTCCTCGTATCTCTCTCTTCTCCTTCCTAATTCTGTCTCCTCGTATCTCTCTCTTCTCCTTCCTAATTCTCTCTCCCCGTAACTCTCTCTTCTTCCTAATTCTGTCTCCTTGTATCTCTCTTCTTCCTAATTCTGTCTCCTCGTATCTCTCGCCTTCCTAATTCTGTCTCCCCGTATCTCTCTCTTCTCCTTCCTAATTCTGTCTCCTCGTATCTCTCTCTTCTCCTTCCTAATTCTGTCTCCTTGTATCTCTCTTCTTCCTAATTCTGTCTCCTTGTATCTCTCTTCTTCCTAATTCTGTCTCCTCGTATCTCTCTTCTTCCTAATTCTGTCTCCTCGTATCTCTCTTCTTCCTAATTCTGTCTCCTCGTATCTCTCTTCTTCCTAATTCTGTCTCCTTGTATCTCTCTTCTTCCTAATTCTGTCTCCCCCTATCTCTCTCTTCTCCTTCCTAATTCTGTCTCCCCCTATCTCTCTCTTCTCCTTCCTAATTCTGTCTCCCCCTATCTCTCTCTTCTCCTTCCTAATTCTGTCTCCCCCTATCTCTCTCTTCTCCTTCCTAATTCTGTCTCCTCGTATCTCTCTCTTCTCCTTCCTAATTCTGTCTCCTCGTATCTCTCTCCTTCCTAATTCTGTCTCCTCGTATCTCTCTCTTCTCCTTCCTAATTCTGTCTCCTCGTATTTCTCTCCTTCCTAATTCTGTCTCCTTGTATCTCTCTTCTTCCTAATTCTGTCTCCTCATATCTCTCTCTTCTCCTTCCTAATTCTGTCTCCTTGTATCTCTCTCTTCTCCTTCCTAATTCTGTCTCCTCGTATCTCTCTCCTTCCTAATTCTGTCTCCTCGTATCTCTCTCCTTCCTAATTCTGTCTCCTCGTATCTCTCTCCTTCCTAATTCTGTCTCCTCGTATCTCTCTCCTTCCTAATTCTGTCTCCTCCTATCTCTCTCCTTCCTAATTCTGTCTCCTCGTATCTCTCTCTTCTCCTTCCTAATTCTATCTCCTTGTATCTCTCTTCTTCCTAATTCTGTCTTCTCGTATCTCTCTCTTCTTCCTAATTCTGTCTCCTCGTATCTCTCTTTCCTAATTATGTCTCCTCCTATCTCTCTTCTTCCTAATTCTGTCTCCCCGTATCTCTCTCTTCTCCTTCCTAATTCTGTCTCCCCCTATCTCTCTCTTCTCCTTCCTAATTCTGTCTCCTCGTATCTCTCTCTTCTCCTTCCTAATTCTGTCTCCTCGTATCTCTCTTCTTCCTAATTCTGTCTCCTCGTATCTCTCTCTTCTCCTTCCTAATTCTGTCTCCTCGTATCTCTCTCCTTCCTAATTCTGTCTCCTCGTATCTCTCTCCTTCCTAATTCTGTCTCCTCGTATCTCTCTTCTTCCTAATTCTGTCTCCTTGTATCTCTCTCTTTCCTAATTCTGTCTCCTTGTATCTCTCTTCTTCCTAATTCTGTCTCCTCCTATCTCTCTCCTTCCTAATTCTGTCTCCTTGTATCTCTCTCTTCTCCTTCCTAATTCTGTCTCCTCGTATCTCTCTCTTCTCCTTCCTAATTCTGTCTCCTTGTATCTCTCTTCTTCCTAATTCTGTCTCCTCATCTCTCTTTCCTAATTCTGTCTCCTCCTATCTCTCTCCTTCCTAATTCTGTCTCCTCATATCTCTCTCTTCTCCTTCCTAATTCTGTCTCCTCATATCTCTCTCTTCTCCTTCCTAATTCTGTCTCCTCATATCTCTCTCTTCTCCTTCCTAATTCTGTCTCCTCGTATCTCTCTCTTTCTTTCTCGTACATCACGGGACACAGAGCGACATAGTCATTACTAATGGGTTATATAGATACCGTCAGGTGCTGGCACTGGCAACTTCCAAAACCGGAAGTACCCTCCCCTATATAAGCCCCTCCCATCCGGGAGCACCTCAGTTTTTTGCCAGTGTCTAAGGTGTTGGCCAAGAAGAAACATGTGTTTTTCACTGAGCTTGCGTACAGGTTCTTTTGGGCCTCAGTAAGCTATTCCGGATCCGACCAAAAAAGCTTCATAGCTAAACGGTCGGTACCCGGGCCTTGCAGAGAAGAGCAAGGTTTTGCCTGTAATGCTTCTCTTAGGAGAGCTGGACCCTGGGATCCAGAGCTCTGGTCATACCCACGACCAATAAGTTTTCTGTGCAGGGTGCTATACAGGTCCAGGGGAGTGGAATCCTTGGGAACCCGGTCCCTGAAGGTTTGATTACAATGCCTGCCGTGATAGGTGAAGTTTGGGCTTTTGTGGACCAAACAAAGTCCTGCGGCGGGGAACAGGTAAGTGGGGGCCCCCAGGAACTTGGTTCTATTGGGGGACCCCCAAGCCTAATTTGTCTTTCTGTCTGTTACCTAACGGTATTCCCGCTAATATTCTGTGTATGCCTGTTACTACTGAGAAAATGTAAAAATTTTAATAGTAGGCAAGAAAAAAAAAAAAAGAAAAAATGTAAGACCGCGGTACCTGTGTTAGACACTAGAGGCCGCTATGGTTCTTTTTCTTGTAATGTGGATTTTTTTCTTCCAGAATCAAATCCAGGCAGTTGGTATGTTCTCTGCTGGGAAGCTGTCTCCTCTGCCCTGTTGCTGCGCTCATCCATCCCCGGGCCCTGCGGCAAAGGGACCCTGGCTCCCATCTAGCTCCTTGTTGTTTTCAAAAAAGGCGCCGAAGGCGCACGTGCCCGCGCGTGCACGCGCCTCTATTCATAGAGGCGATCTGGAAAAAGGGGCGGAGCGGGTGGATGACGCTCAGGTGTGCGCCGCGGCGCTACTGCGCATGTGCGGGCGTCCAGCGTGTTTTGAAGCACATTATAGCTGGCTGTTGAAGTGCACAGACAGAGCTAGCAACAATATAAAGGCACATAGAGGCGGTTGATGCAGGCATCCCCTAGAAAGGCACTTTAGTAGACACCAACTGTGATATAGCAGCAATTGTGCTAGACTATTCTCAGTAAAAGTGGTGTATTACGGCTGGAATACCTCAGGTTTAGGCTTAGGAATATGCCGTCCAGAAGCTCCGGAACTGAATCTTCCAGGAAGCGAAGGGGGTCTCATCGGGCTCTGAGGATCTTGGGCATACTTCTGCTGCACCAGTCTCCCCTGAAGTTCAGAGGTAAGTGACCGTAGAGACCCCGCAGGGGTACTTGGTACTGTGGCTGTCCTCAGTTCACCTGCTCCTGTGTATGTAACAGTGGAGGTTTTTTCCTCAGCTCTGGGAGGATTAGAGAGAGATTGTCAACATTGATCGCTGCCTCCCTGTCAGGGAAAGCACGCCGATCTCCATCTCCTCCTTCAAAGTGCCTGTTAGAGAGCAACAGTCCCATACAGGGATCGACCTGCCTGAAGGGGATCAGGATGAGGTTGATTCTGTTATAGAGGAATCAACAGTGGAGGAACCTTTTCTCAGCATCTCAAGCTGAAAGATTATGGGTTCAGTCTCTGACTAACATGGTCCGATCAGCATTTAAAAATGCACCTTGCGGAACCATCAACCACTACTGTATCCTCGTTGGGGTCGCTAGAAGCCCCCAGACTGTCTGTTCTTTTCCACTTCACCCTTTACTGAAAGGGCTCATTTACCAGGATTGGGAACGTCCTGAGAAAATATTTATTCCCCCAAGAGATTTCCGGTGGTCTATCCCATGGAGGATAAGTTCATCAAAAAAAAAAAAAAATGGAAGGTCCCTACAGTGGACGCAGCCATCTCTTGTATGTATAAATCACTGACATGTCCAGTGGATAATGTCCAAATGTTCAAGAACCTAATAGATAAAAGATTGGAGTCCTTATGAAAGTCTGCTTCTTTCTACAGCAAGCTTGGTGACACAACCAGCAGTAGCAGCTATTGGGGTCTGCTAAGCAGTGAAGGATCAGTTGAAACAGGTCTTGAGGGACTTGACAGATCAGCAGGCCCTTGCCCTAGCTGATCTACCTAGAGCCTTAGGCTTTGCGGTTGACGCCATAAGGATTCAGTCCATCAGGCCTCCCGCCTTACGCTGTCTATAGTACATATGCGTAGGCTTCTATGGCTCAAAAACTGGTCTGCTGAAGCTCCCTGTAAAGAATGGCTGGTTAGCGTCCCATTTCATGGTGACCGCTTATTCAGGGAAAACCTGGACAAATATATCCAGAAAATTTCCAGCGGTAAAAATACGCTCTTGCCGGTTAAAAGCAGAGTTAGAGGTCCCTCTTTAAGAGGCCTGCTTCTCCAGTCCCTGGGGCATCGGCTGTGTAACAGTTCCGACGGCCTCCTCGGTCAATTCCCGGGGGTAAAAAACAGGGACAATAGCAGGGTAATGAGAAACCCTGGGTCAGGGGAGGTACAAAACCTCCCCCAAAGTTAAATTCATTGAAGGGTTGCCCCCACTCAGTCGGGTGGGGGGAGGACTCCAGTTGTTCGCAAGAGACCTGGCGGGACACGATCAAGACAGATAGGTGCTCTCCGCAGTATGTTTGGGATACAGTTTGGAGTTAAAAGACTCTCCTCCTTCCCATTTTTGAGGTCAAACGTGCCAAGGGATCCCCGGAAGATAGAGTCCCTCTTGTTGGCACTAGAACAACTATTGCTCCAAGGAGTAATTATGGAGGTTCCCCTGTAAGAATGAGGGTTTGGGTTTTACTCAAACCTCTTTACAGTCCCGAAGCAAACGCAGACGGGAGGCCCATATTAATTCTAAAAAGGGCTATACAAATTCCTGTATATCAGGACTTTCCGATGGAGTCGATCCGATCGGTGGCCACTGCCCTACAAGGGGAGGATTGGTTAGCCACGATCGACATCAAAGATGCTTATTTGCACATTCCCATCTTTCCAGTCCACCAAAAATTTCTACGCTTTGCAGTAGAAGGGCGCCATTTTCAGTTCAGAGCCTTACCCTTCGGTTTGGCCACAGCACCACGAGTGTTTACAAAAATTCTGGCCCTTTATTGGCCAATCTAAGAACACAAGGTGTAATGATAATGGCATATCTAGATGACTTGTTGCTGATAGACCACTCAGTGAAAAAACTAGACGTGGTCGTTCACAAGACAATCAAGTATCTGGAATCTCACGGTTGGATTATCAACCGAGACAAGTTAGCCCTAAAAACCAGTCAAAAGTCTGGAATACTTGGGGCTAAGGTTGGATTCAGGCCAGAGAAAAATATTCTTGCCTCGAGGAAAGGTGTTGTCTTTGAAAGATTTGATCCACTTAGTGGGTACAAAAAGACAGCCGTCCATACGCCTGTGCATAAGGCTGCTGGGAAAAATGGTGGCATCATTCGAAGCAGTACCCTACGGTCAATTCCATTCAAGGAATTTGCAGGGGGCCATACTGTCAGCCTGGAACAAAAAAGTTCAGGCCCTAGACTTACAATGTCCTTGTCCCCTTCCGTTCGCAAGAGCCTCCGTTGGTGGTTGGTTCCCCAGAATCTGAAAAAAGGGAAATCCTTCAGTCTGATTTCTTGGAAGGTGGTCACTACAGATGCCAGCCTTATAGGCTGGGGAGCAGTACTGGAGCAATAGTCTCTCCAGGGCAGATGGTCGGATGCAGAAAAGGCCCTGCCCATCAATCTCTTAGAGATACGAGCAGCCCGGTATGCCCTAGTAGCATGGACATCCAAACTCCAAGGGTCCCCTGTCAGAATTCAATCATCAGGGGGGCACCAGGAGTCGTGCAGCCCAGAGGGAAGTAAATTACATCCTGAAATGGGCAGAAAAATATGTCCCAGCCATATCTGCGGTATTCATTCCAGGAGTGGAGAATGGGAAGGCGGACTTTCTAAGTCGCCAACAATTATGCCCAGGGGAATGGTCCCTTCATCCCGAGGTTTTCCGGACAATATGTCAGCGGTGGGGAACACCGGATGTAGATCTGCTAGCATCCAGATTCAATACAAAAGTGGACAGGTTTGTCTCTTGGACAAGGGATCCCCTAGCTTGCGGCTCGGATGCCCTAGTGTTCCCTTGGGATTAGTTCAAGCTGATATATGCATTCCCACCGCCACAATTGTTACCTCGATTACTCCGCAGAATCAGGGTAGAAAAGAAACCAGTGATTCTGGTGGCTCCAGCGTGGCCCGAAGAGCATGGTACGCGGAGATTGTAAAGATGTCTGTGGGGAGTCCTTGGACCCTCCCACATCGTCCGGACCTGCTTTCGCAAGGACCGATATACCACCCTTCCTTACCAGCCCTAGGTTTGACGGCCTGGCTATTGAAGCCCACATTCTAAAAAAGAGAGGGCTCTCTAATGCTGTGGTATCTACCATGATCAATGCCAGGAAGCCGGTATCCAGGCAGATCTACTATAGAATCTGGAAGGCGTACATCGCCTGGTGTGAGGCCAAGAAATGGCATCCACGTAAATACGTAATAGGTAGGATTCTGGACTTCCTACAATGGGCTGTAGATAGGAAGCTTGCCTTGAGTACTATCAAGGGTCAGATTTCGGCCTTGTCAATATTTTTTCAAAGGCCCTTGGCTTCGCGTTCACTAGTCAAAGCCTTTATACAAGGAGTGATGCGTATTAGTCCTCCGGTTAATATTCCCATATGTCCATGGGATCTAAACTTGGTTCTGTCGGTTCTACAGAAACAACCATTTGAACCATTACAGCATATTTCTTTGGTTCTTCTCACCAGGAAATTGATTTTTCTAGTAGCCATTTGTTCGGCTAAAAGAGTGTCAGAATTAGCAGCTATGTCCTGTAGGGAGCCATATCTGGTTATCCATAAGGACAGAGTAGTGTTACGCCCTCATCCAGCCTTTCTTCCTAAGGTGGTATCGAGGTTTCATTTGAACCAAGATGTGGTTCTTCCTTCTTTTTTCCCCAAACCTACTTCGGTAGAGGAAAAGTTATTGCATTCTTTGGATGTAGTAAGAGCAGTTAAAGCTTATCTAAAAGCCACTGCTCAGATTCGCAGAACGGATACTTTGTTTATTCTGCCGGAAGGCCCCAGAAAGGGTCAGGCAGCGTCAAAATCTACTTTAGCCAAGTGGATTCGACAGGTCATAATACAAGCCTATGGCTTGAGAAGGAGACCGCCTCCGTTCAAAGTTAGAGCGCACTCCACGAGAGCAGTTGGAACTTCATGGGCAGTGCATCACCAGGCCTCCCTGGCTCAAATCTGTAAGACCGCAACATGGTCTTCAGTTCACACGTTTACTAGGTTCTACCAGGTGGACGTTAGAAGTCAGGAGGATGTCGCCTTTGGGCGCAGTGTGTTGCAGGCCGCAAAAGATCCTCATGTCTGATAGCGCTCAGCTTATGTATGGTGTATCCCCCCCCTCATTGGGCATTGCTTTAGGACATCCCATTAGTAATGACTATGTCGCTCTGTGTCCCGTGATGTACGAGAAAGAAAATAGGATTTTTATAACAGCTTACCTGTAAAATCCTTTTCTTGGAGTACATCACGGGACACAGAGCTCCCGCCCCTCTTTGGGGACACTTATTGCTTTGCTACAAAACTGAGGTGCTCCCGGATGGGAGGGGCTTATATAGGGGAGGGTACTTCCGGTTTTGGAAGTTGCCAGTGCCAGCAGCTGACGGTATCTATATAACCCATTAGTAATGACTATGTCGCTCTGTGTCCCGTGATGTACTCCAAGAAAAGGATTTTACAGGTAAGCTGTTATAAAAATCCTATTTTTCCTTCCTAATTCTGTCTCCTCGTATCTCTCTCTCTTTTCCTTCCTAATTCTGTCTCCTCATATCTCTCTCTTCTCCTTCCTAATTCTGTCTCCTCATATCTCTCTATTCTCCTTCCTAATTCTGTCTCCTCGTATCTCTCTCTTCTTCCTAATTCTGTCTCCTCGTATCTCTCTCTTCTCCTTCCTAATTCTGTCTCCTCGTATCTCTCTTCTTCCTAATTCTGTCTCCTCGTATCTCTCTCTTCTCCTTCCTAATTCTATTTCCTCGTATCTCTCTCTTCTCCTTCCTAATTCTGTCTCCCATATCACTCTCTCACCTTCTCCCCAATTCTGTCTCCTCGTATCTCTCTCTTCTCCTTCCTAATTCTGTCTCCCCATATCACAGTCTCTCACCTTCTCCCCAATTCTGTCTCCTGTATCTCTCTCTTCTCCTTCCTAATTCTGTCTCCTCGTATCTCTCTCTTCTTCCTAATTCTGTCTCCTCGTATCTCTCTCTTCTCCTTCCTAATTCTGTCTCCTCGTATCTCTCTCTTCTTCCTAATTCTGTCTCCTCGTATCTCTCTCTTCTCCTTCCTAATTCTGTCTCCTCGTATCTCTCTTCTTCCTAATTCTGTCTCCTTGTATCTCTCTTCTTCCTAATTCTGTCTCCTCGTATCTCTCTCCTTCCTAATTCTGTCTCCTCGTATCTCTCTCTTCTCCTTCCTAATTCTGTCTCCTTGTATCTCTCTCCTTCCTAATTCTGTCTCCTCGTATCTCTCTTCTCCTTCCTAATTCTGTCTCCTCGTATCTCTCTTCTCCTTCCTAATTCTGTCTCCTCGTATCTCTCTTCTCCTTCCTAATTCTGTCTCCTCGTATCTCTCTTCTTCCTAATTCTGTCTCCTCGTATCTCTCTTCTCCTTCCTAATTCTGTCTCCTCGTATCTCTCTCTTCTCCTTCCTAATTCTGTCTCCTCATATCTCTCTCCTTCCTAATTCTGTCTCCTCGTATCTCTCTCCTTCCTAATTCTGTCTCCTCGTATCTCTCTCCTTCCTAATTCTGTCTCCTCGTATCTCTCTCCTTCCTAATTCTGTCTCCTCGTATCTCTCTCCTTCCTAATTCTGTCTCCTCGTATCTCTCTCTTCTCCTTCCTAATTCTGTCTCCTCATATCTCTTCTCCTTCCTAATTCTGTCTCCTCGTATCTCTCTTCTTCCTAATTCTGTCTCCTCGTATCTCTCTCTTCTCCTTCCTAATTCTGTCTCCTCGTATCTCTCTCCTTCCTAATTCTGTCTCCTCGTATCTCTCTCCTTCCTAATTCTGTCTCCTCGTATCTCTCTCCTTCCTAATTCTGTCTCCTCGTATCTCTCTTCTCCTTCCTAATTCTGTCTCCTCATATCTCTTCTCCTTCCTAATTCTGTCTCCTCATATCTCTTCTCCTTCCTGATTCTGTCTCCTCATATCTCTCTCCTTCCTGATTCTGTCTCCTCATATCTCTCTCCTTCCTGATTCTGTCTCCTCATATCTCTCTCCTTCCTGATTCTGTCTCCTCATATCTCTCTCCTTCCTAATTCTGTCCCCTCATATCTCTCTCCTTCCTAATTCTGTCTCCTCGTATCTCTCTCCTTCCTAATTCTGTCTCCTCATATCTCTTCTCCTTCCTAATTCTGTCTCCTCATATCTCTTCTCCTTCCTAATTCTGTCTCCTCGTATCTCTCTCCTTCCTAATTCTATCTCCTTGTATCTCTCTCTTCTCCTTCCTAATTCTGTCTCCTCATATCTCTTCTCCTTCCTAATTCTGTCTCCTCGTATCTCTCTTCTTCCTAATTCTGTCTCCTCGTATCTCTCTCTTCTCCTTCCTAATTCTATCTCCTTGTATCTCTCTTCTTCCTAATTCTATCTCCTTGTATCTCTCTTCTTCCTAATTATGTCTCCTCGTATCTCTCTCTTCTTCCTAATTCTGTCTCCTCGTATCTCTCTCTTCTTCCTAATTCTGTCTCCTCGTATCTCTCTTCTTCCTAATTCTGTCTCCTCGTATCTCTCTCCTTCCTAATTCTGTCTCCTCCTATCTCTCTCCTTCCTAATTCTGTCTCCTCCTATCTCTCTCCTTCCTAATTCTGTCTCCTCATATCTCTCTCTTCTCCTTCCTAATTCTGTCTCTTCGTATCTCTCTCTTCTCCTTCCTAATTCTCTCTCCCCGTAACTCTCTCTTCTTCCTAATTCTGTCTCCTTGTATCTCTCTTCTTCCTAATTCTGTCTCCTCGTATCTCTCTCCTTCCTAATTCTATCTCCTTGTATCTCTCTCTTCTCCTTCCTAATTCTGTCTCCTCGTATCTCTCTTCTCCTTCCTAATTCTGTCTCCTCGTATCTCTCTCCTTCCTAATTCTGTCTCCTCATATCTCTCTCTTCTCCTTCCTAATTCTGTCTCCTCGTATCTCTCTCTCTTCTCCTTCCTAATTCTGTCTCCTCGTATCTCTCTCTTCTCCTTCCTAATTCTGTCTCCTCGTATCTCTCTCTTCTCCTTCCTAATTCTGTCTCCTCGTATCTCTCTTCTCCTTCCTAATTCTGTCTCCTCGTATCTCTCTTCTTCCTAATTCTGTCTCCTCGTATCTCTCTTCTTCCTAATTCTGTCTCCTCGTATCTCTCTTCTTCCTAATTTTGTCTCCCCGTATTTCTCTCTTCTCTTTCTTTCTAATTCCATCTCCTTGTATCTCTCTCTCCCCTTCTTCCCAATTTTGTCTCCCCTGTAGGTCTCTCTCCCCTTCTTACTAAACATCTCTCTTTGTATCTCTGTCCTGTCCTTTTCCAAATTTCATCTCCTTGTATCTCTCCCCCCTTCTTCACAATTTTGTCTCTCTGTATTTCTCTCTCTCTCCTTCTTTTCTAATTCTGTCTCCCCTTATTTCTCTCTTCCTAATCCCCGTTCTCCTTTTTTCTAACTCTTTCCCTGTATTTCCCTCTTCTTTCTAATTCTCTCTCCTCGTATCTCTCTCTCTTCTTCTTAATTCTGTCTCTCCGTATCTTTCCCCCCCCCCCCATCTTCCTAATTCTCTCTCCGCATATCTCTCTCTCAGGTTGGGTTGTATCTCTCTCTCTCTCTTCTCCTTCTTCCTAATTCTCTCTCAATATCACTCTCTCCCCTTCTTCCTAATTTCCCCTCGCATCTCTCTCTTCTTCTTAATTCCATCTCCCCTTATCTCTCTCTTCTTCCGTCTCCTTGTATCTCTCTCTTTTCCCTTCTTCCCAATTCTGTCTCCCTTTCCCAATTCTCTCTCCTCATTTCTCTCTCTTGTCCCTTCTTCCCAAATCCTTCTCCCCTTATCTCTCTCTTCTCTTCCCAAATTCTGTCTCCTCATAGCTCTCTCTTCTCCTTCTCCCCAATTCTGTCTCCTCATAGCTCTCGCTTCTCCTTCTCCCCAATTCTGTCTCCTCATATCTCTCTCATCTCCTTCTCCCCAATTCTGTCTCCTCATATCTCTCTCTTCTCCTTCTCCCCAATTCTGTCTCCTCATATCTCTCTCTTCTCCCCAATTCTGTCTCCTCGTATCTCTTCTCTCTCTTCATAATCCTCTCTCCGTATCTGTCTTCTTCCTAATTCTGTCTCCCCATATCACTTTCTCACCTTCTAACGAATTCAGTCTCCTCGTATCCCCCTCTCCACTTTTTTCAATTCTCTCTCCTCATATCTCTCTCTTCTCCTTCCCCTCAATTCTGTCTCCTTGTATCTCTCGCTCTCTCTCTCTCCCCGTCTTCCTTATTCCGTCTCCTTCTATCTCTCTCACCCCTTCTTTTTAATTCTGTCTTCCTGTATCTCTCTCGTTCCTCCCAATTCTGTGTAACTCTTCTTCCTAATTCTGGCTCCCCGTATCCCTCTGTTCTCCTTTTTCCTAAATCTCTTTCCCTGTATTTCTCTCTTCTTCCTAATTCCATCTCCCTGTATCTCTCTCTTTTCTCCTTCTTCCTAATTCTCTCTCAGTGTGTGTCTCTCTCTCAGGTTGGGTTGTATCTCTCTCTCCTAACTAATTCTCTCTCCGTATCACTTTCTCCCCTTCTTCATAATTTCTTCCCGTATCTCTCTCTTCTCCTTCCATCTCCTTGTATCTCTCTCTCCCCTTCTTCCCAATTTTGTCTCCCCGTATCTCTCACTTCTCCTTCTTCCTAATCCTTTCTCCTGGTATCTCTCTCCTCTCTTCTTCCAAATTCTGTCTTCTTGTATCTCTCTCCCCTTCTTCACAATTTTGTCTCCTTGTATCTCTTTCTTGACTTTCCTATTCCATCTCCCCTTCTCATTTCTGTCTCCTCGTATCTCTCTCTTCTCCTTCCTAATTCTGTCTCCCATATCACTCTCTCACCTTCTCACCAATTCTGTCTCCTCGTATCTCTCTCTTCTCCTTCCTAATTCTGTCTCCTCGTATCTCTCTCTTCTCCTTCCTAATTCTGTCTCCTCGTATCTCTCTCTTCTCCTTCCTAATTCTGTCTCCTCGTATCTTTCTTCCCTTTTCTATTTCTGTCTCCCCGTATCTCTTCTCCCTTTTTCAAATCCTCTCTCCATATCTCTGTCTTCTCCTTTTTAATTCTGTCTCCCCATACCACTCTCCCACCTTCTTCTTAATACTGTCTCCTCGTATCTCTCTCCACTTTTTTTTAATTCTCTCCCCATATCTCTCTCTCTTCTCCTTCTCCTCAATTCTGTCTTCCTGTATTTCTCTCATTCTTCCTGATTCACTCTCCTCGTATCTCTCTCTTTTCGTTCTTCCCAAATCTGTATTTCTGTATCACTCTCTCCCTTTCTTCCTAATTCTGTCTCCCTGTATCCCTTTTTCCTGAATCTCTTTTCCTGTATCTCTCTCTTCTCCTTCCTAATTCTCTCGCCTCGTATCTCTCTCTCTCTCAGGTTGTGGTGTGTCTCTTCCTTTCTTTCCAGTTCAGTCTTGGTATTCTAATCCCTATTTCTCTCCTCACTCCCACTCTTATATCCCTCAGCTTTGTCCTCTCCAGCCTCCATCCCTCTCCCCCCCCTCCCCCCTCCTCCAGCTGATGTCAGATGTGGTCCTGTAGAGGGATGCAGCAGTGATGATGTGGAGGGTGAAGATGGCGATGGCAGTATTGGGGTTTAGTCCTCTGTAGTCTCCCCAATGGAGGGAGGAGGGGGGGCAGTGGAGGATCCTGGAGGTCATCATGTCCTGCACTTCGTCCAGCGACTCCGCCACGTCTTTGATGTTTGTGATGAGGATGCTGATGGGTTCATCAAGGTGGACGATTTCATAGACCTGGGCCAGCAATTCATCCAGGGGGAGGAGGTGAGGTTCTCCTACATCTCTCTCTCTCTCTCTCTCTATCTATCTATCTATCTATCTATATATATATATATATATATTTTATGTAAATACTGTTTATGAGGCATGTTCACATTTTCTGCACACCTTCACGATGGATTATAACCTTGGGTTGACCACCTGTGGTGTACATAGTAAATTGTTCCTCCAATAAGTCGTAGAACAGAATCCTTTTGATGACGTTGGTAGAATCACATAATACAACGGAGACGTCTGTAATGCTCATTTATATAAATGTTTTTGTATACGATATAAGGAGATTGTATGCTCTGCCTCTATTGGTAGGATCACTTGTAGCCTTTGTAGTATCCGCTCCTCCTCACATTATCTTTTCTTCTACATCCCTTCTGTGATGCCAGTCTGTGTGTGTTTTATACGTAGAATACCATCCTGTATGCCAACAATCTATAGCCGCCTTTCCCAACCTTTTTACCTTAAAGGAAACCTTGAAATAATGTTTAGATCTCCGTAACACCCCCCCCTCCCCCCCCCGGAAACCCCAGCTAAAACCAATTCATTAGATTCATTAGTGGTCCGTGTGAAGAATGTTCCTTACATTGGAGGTCAGTGTGAAGAATGTTCCTTACATTGGAGGTCAGTGGGAAGAATGTCCCTTACATTGGTGATCAGTGAGAAGAATGTTCCTTACATTGGTGATCAGTGAGAAGAATGTTCCTTACATTGGTGATCAGTGAGAAGAATGTTCCTTACATTGGTGATCAGTGGGAAGAATGTTCCTTACATTGGTGATCAGTGAGAAGAATGTTCCTTACATTGGTGATCAGTGAGAAGAATGTCCCTTACATTGGTGATCAGTGGGAAGAATGTTCCTTACATTGGTGATCAGTGGGAAGAATGTTCCTTACATTGGTGATCAGTGAGAAGAATGTTCCTTACATTGGTGATCAGTGAGAAGAATGTTCCTTACATTGGTGATCAGTGGGAAGAATGTCCCTTACATTGGTGATCAGTGAGAAGAATGTCCCTTACATTGGTGATCAGTGGGAAGAATGTTCCTTACATTGGTGATCAGTGGGAAGAATGTTCCTTACATTGGTGGTCAGTGGGAAGAATGTTCCTTACATTGGTGATCAGTGGGAAGAATGTTCCTTACATTGGTGATCAGTGAGAAGAATGTTCCTTACATTGGTGATCAGTGAGAAGAATGTTCCTTACATTGGTGATCAGTGAGAAGAATGTTCCTTACATTGGTGATCAGTGGGAAGAATGTTCCTTACATTGGTGATCAGTGAGAAGAATGTTCCTTACATTGGTGATCAGTGAGAAGAATGTCCCTTACATTGGTGATCAGTGGGAAGAATGTTCCTTACATTGGTGATCAGTGGGAAGAATGTTCCTTACATTGGTGATCAGTGAGAAGAATGTTCCTTACATTGGTGATCAGTGAGAAGAATGTTCCTTACATTGGTGATCAGTGGGAAGAATGTTCCTTACATTGGTGATCAGTGAGAAGAATGTTCCTTACATTGGTGATCAGTGAGAAGAATGTCCCTTACATTGGTGATCAGTGGGAAGAATGTTCCTTACATTGGTGATCAGTGGGAAGAATGTTCCTTACATTGGTGATCAGTGAGAAGAATGCTCCTTACATTGGTGATCAGTGAGAAGAATGTTCCTTACATTGGTGATCAGTGGGAAGAATGTCCCTTACATTGGTGATCAGTGAGAAGAATGTCCCTTACATTGGTGATCAGTGGGAAGAATGTTCCTTACATTGGTGATCAGTGGGAAGAATGTTCCTTACATTGGTGGTCAGTGGGAAGAATGTTCCTTACATTGGTGATCAGTGGGAAGAATGTTCCTTACATTGGTGATCAGTGAGAAGAATGTCCCTTACATTGGTGATCAGTGAGAAGAATGTTCCTTACATTGGTGATCAGTGGGAAGAATGTTCCTTACATTGGTGATCAGTGGGAAGAATGTTCCTTACATTGGTGATCAGTGAGAAGAATGTTCCTTACATTGGTGGTCAGTGGGAAGAATGTTCCTTACATTGGTGATCAGTGGGAAGAATGTTCCTTACATTGGCGATCAGTGAGAAGAATGCTCCTTACATTGGTGATCAGTGGGAAGAATGTTCCTTACATTGGTGATCAGTGGGAAGAATGTTCCTTACATTGGTGATCAGTGGGAAGAATGTTCCTTACATTGGTGATCAGTGAGAAGAATGTTCCTTACATTGGTGATCAGTGGGAAGAATGTTCCTTACATTGGTGATCAGTGAGAAGAATGTCCCTTACATTGGTGATCAGTGAGAAGAATGTTCCTTACATTGGTGATCAGTGAGAAGAATGTTCCTTACATTGGTGATCAGTGAGAAGAATGTTCCTTACATTGGTGATCAGTGGGAAGAATGTTCCTTACATTGGCGATCAGTGAGAAGAATGCTCCTTACATTGGCGATCAGTGAGAAGAATGTTCCTTACATTGGTGATCAGTGGGAAGAATGTTCCTTACATTGGTGGTCAGTGGGAAGAATGTTCCTTACATTGGTGATCAGTGGGAAGAATGTTCCTTACATTGGCGATCAGTGAGAAGAATGCTCCTTACATTGGTGATCAGTGGGAAGAATGTTCCTTACATTGGTGATCAGTGGGAAGAATGTTCCTTACATTGGTGATCAGTGGGAAGAATGTTCCTTACATTGGTGATCAGTGAGAAGAATGTTCCTTACATTGGTGATCAGTGGGAAGAATGTTCCTTACATTGGTGATCAGTGAGAAGAATGTCCCTTACATTGGTGATCAGTGAGAAGAATGTTCCTTACATTGGTGATCAGTGAGAAGAATGTTCCTTACATTGGTGATCAGTGAGAAGAATGTTCCTTACATTGGTGATCAGTGGGAAGAATGTTCCTTACATTGGCGATCAGTGAGAAGAATGCTCCTTACATTGGCGATCAGTGAGAAGAATGCTCCTTACATTGGTGATCAGTGGGAAGAATGTTCCTTACATTGGTGATCAGTGGGAAGAATGTTCCTTACATTGGTGATCAGTGGGAAGAATGTTCCTTACATTGGTGATCAGTGGGAAGAATGTTCCTTACATTGGTGATCAGTGGGAAGAATGTTCCTTACATTGGTGATCAGTGAGAAGAATGTCCCTTAATCCCTTACATTGGTGATCAGTGACAAGAATGTTCCTTACATTGGTGATCAGTGAGAAGAATGTCCCTTACATTGGTGATCAGTGAGAAGAATGTTCCTTACATTGGTGGTCAGTGAGAAGAATGTCCCTTACATTGGTGATCAGTGGGAAGAATGTTCCTTACATTGGTGATCAGTGGGAAGAATGTTCCTTACATTGGTGATCAGTGGGAAGAATGTTCCTTACATTGGTGATCAGTGGGAAGAATGTTCCTTACATTGGTGATCAGTGGGAAGAATGTTCCTTACATTGGTGATCAGTGGGAAGAATGTTCCTTACATTGGTGATCAGTGAGAAGAATGTTCCTTACATTGGTGATCAGTGGGAAGAATGTCCCTTACATTGGTGATCAGTGGGAAGAATGTTCCTTACATTGGTGATCAGAGGGAAGAATGTTCCTTACATTGGTGATCAGTGGGAAGAATGCTCCTTATATTGGTGGTCAGTGAGAAGAATGTTCCTTATATTGGTGATCAGTGGGAAGAATGCTCCTTACATTGGTGATCAGTGGGAAGAATGCTCCTTACATTGGTGATCAGTGAGAAGAATGTTCCTTACATTGGTGATCAGTGGGAAGAATGTTCCTTACATTGGTGGTCAGTGGGAAGAATGTTCCTTACATTGGTGATCAGTGGGAAGAATGTTCCTTACATTGGTGATCAGTGAGAAGAATGTTCCTTACATTGGTGATCAGTGGGAAGAATGTTCCTTACATTGGTGATCGGTGGGAAGAATGTTCCTTACATTGGTGATCGGTGAGAAGAATGTTCCTTACATTGGTGATCAGTGGGAAGAATGTTCCTTACATTGGTGATCAGTGGGAAGAATGTTCCTTACATTGGTGATCAGTGAGAAGAATGTTCCTTACATTGGTGATCAGTGAGAAGAATGTTCCTTACATTGGTGATCAGTGGGAAGAATGCTCCTTACATTGGTGATCAGTGGTAGGAATGTTCCTTACATTGGTGGTCCCAGTCTCCTGGATCCACCTGGCAACAACCAATCAAACGGCTTGCGTTTTGTAACCTCCTTCAAAGAGTACAGCTGGTGGAATCTGAATGGAGATTGGGGACATCTTTCATACATGACCTCGGCTGGTCTATATGTAGAAGATCACATGTTGGCCTAGATTTGGAGAGCTGTCAGGCAGTAGATATATAAAATGAAGGTGATGGGGGGGAGGTGCAGACAGACGATTCCTGTCCAGGAACACTATAGAAGAACACAGCTGACTGTCAGCCTACCATGATGGACAGTGTAGGAGGACCCTCATATAGATGTGGAATATCTCTTGGCGGAAACTTTTCTATGTTGACGGTTTTTGATAATGTTTCCTTTCCTATGGTGGAGATGGCAATAACAAAACTGCTAAAAAATTATAATGTAAAAACAACAACAAAGGAAAATTCCCAGCTCAACTTACCAGCCAGCCTGCAAACAACCGAAATTTCCTGTCTAACATTTCCTGTTATATGTGCTCTTACTATGGAGGCTCTCAAAATGTATAGAGTTAGGACTGCAGAGAATACTGGGGTGCCGTGATGCGCCCTCTTTAGCTTACGCATAGATTTGCAAATGTGTGCAAACGAAACCCCTGGTATTTAACGTGAACTGTTAGACGGGTAAATCTGGTTGGTTGCAGGCTGGCTGGTAAGTGAGCTGGGAATTTTTTTGTTGTTGTTTGTCATGCGTCGCCCTTTCATGCTCTCCTTGCTGTTAAGGCCAGTTGTAGGTTTAGGTTGCCGTTTGTTTGTACCATAGAATATTCTAATACAGCAGCCATGTGCAGGACGTGTGCGGTGAGGAGAGGCAGTCACCATATTGAGGGTTGGAAGCGGTGTCAGCCGGGGCAGATGGAGGCACAATATGGTCAGTGGTGGGATTGTACCATAAACACCAGACTGTTGTTGTGACAGCGCTGCTGCTGCGCATTTCCTTCTCCAATCTGTGTGAATGTGAGATGACAGACGACTGTTAGTGGTACTTTACTGTGCGTCGCATCCCATCGTCTGATGGGGGAAAAGATTCCCTGTTCATCAACTGATTCTGGTGTCACTGCACCCGGGGCCTCTCACTCTCTACACATTATTTTGGAAAGTACATAAAAGGCTCTGTACACCCGCTGTGCCCATTATGAGGGGTTCCCACCATCCCTGTGCTGAGTTCCGGGGTCTGTACCTCCGCTGTGCCCATTATGAGGGGTTCCCACCATCCCTGTGCTGAGTTCCGGGGTCTGTACACCCGCTGTGCCCATTATGAGGGGTTCCCACCATCCCTGTGCTGAGTTCCGGGGTCTGTACACCCGCTGTGCCCATTATGAGGGGTTCCCACCATCCCTGTGCTGAGTTCCCGGGTCTGTACACCCGCTGTGCCCATTATGAGGGGTTCCCACCATCCCTGTGCTGAGTTCCCGGGTCTGTACACCCGCTGTGCCCATTATGAGGGGTTCCCACCATCCCTGTGCTGAGTTCCAGGGTCTGTACACGCGCTGTGCCCATTATGAGGGGTTCCCACCATCCCTGTGCTGAGTTCCGGGGTCTGTACCTCCGCTGTGCCCATTATGAGGGGTTCCCACCATCCCTGTGCTGAGTTCCCGGGTCTGTACACCCGCTGTGCCCATTATGAGGGGTTCCCACCATCCCTGTGCTGAGTTCCCGGGTCTGTACACCCGCTGTGCCCACTATGAGGGGTTCCCACCATCCCTGTGCTGAGTTCCCGGGTCTGTGACATTTAAATGTTTCTAGCAGGAAGGTGATAAGATCTGGCAGTGCTGTGGTGGGATTGTCTCCTGGCTGTGGTGACCAGGCGATGAAATGTTGGGTATACCGGCATTGGGGGGTGGGGGGCTCAGGAAATGTCAGTGCTCAGTCGCTCTTCTCTATGTATGGACTCTGCACAGTAGCACTTACCTCGGTGAGGTGGAAATTAAGTATTCTGGACAGCTGACGCGTTTCATAGCTATGATTAAACACTAAGTATAGTGTGAAACGCGTCAGTAGGCCTGTTTGCTGTGGCTTGTAGTGCTTTTCCTGATTTTACCAATAAAGGCAGCGATTGTTTGGAGTGCGGCTGTCCAGAATACTTAATTTCCAGTCTGCTATATGCATTGCCTGCACCTGTGGTTCCTGAGAGGAGGATAATCACAGTGAGGTGGGTGGGACGGTGGAGATGGGATATTTATAGAGGTGACAATGGAAAAAGCTGAAGAACCCAAACACTGAACTCATCATCTGCTGAGAATTAGGGAGAATGGTTGCTAGGCAACAAGGCAGCATGTCATTAACTCTCAGTTTCCTGGACGGGTTTTTGCGGCATGAGATCTGGAGACGTGTCCACTAAAGCCTCGTACACATGATCGGATTTCCTATGGATTCTAATCCAATGGATTTTTCCATCGGAAATCCGATGAAGCTGACTTCCATCAGTCTTGCCCACACACCATCAGTCAAAAATCCGACCGTCCCAAACGCTGTGACGTAAAACACTCCGACAAGCCGAGAAAAATTAAGTTCAATGCTTCTGAGCATGCGTCGACTTGATTCTGAGCATGCGTGGGTTTTTAGTCCGATGGAGTTCCACACAGACGATCGGAATTTGCTATCGTTTTTTTTCCCATCGGATAAATTTAAAACATGTTCTATTTTTTCTCACCGATGGAAAAAAGACCGATGGGGCCCATACACGATCGGTTTGTCCGATGAGAAAAGTCCATCGGTCTGTTTTCATCGGTAAAACCGATCGTGTGTACACGGCATAACAGTATATATATATCTGTGTGTGTGTGGTGGTGTCACCCTTCATCAAATATTCCGGAGGTCACCCTTCATCAAATATTCCCGAGGTCACCCTTCATCAAATATTCCCGAAGTCACCCTTCATCAAATATTCCCGAGGTCACCCTTCATCAAATATTCCCGAGGTCACCCTTCATCAAATATTCCGGAGGTCACCCTTCATCAAATATTCCGGAAGTCACCCTTCATCAAATATTCCCGAAGTCACCCTTCATCAAATATTCCCGAGGTCACCCTTCATCAAATATTCCCGAAGTCACCCTTCATCAAATATTCCCGAGGTCACCCTTCATCAAATATTCCCGAGGTCACCCTTCATCAAATATTCCCGAGGTCACCCTTCATCAAATATTCCGGAGGTCACCCTTCATCAAATATTCCCGAGGTCACCCTTCATCAAATATTCCCGAAGTCACCCTTCATCAAATATTCCCGAGGTCACCCTTCATCAAATATTCCGGAGGTCACCCTTCATCAAATATTCCGGAGGTCACCCTTCATCAAATATTCCCGAAGTCACCCTTCATCAAATATTCCCGAAGTCACCCTTCATCAAATATTCCCGAAATCACCCTTCATCAAATATTCCCGAAGTCACCCTTCATCAAATATTCTGGAGGTCACCCTTCATCAAATATTCCGGAGGTCACCCTTCATCAAATATTCCCGAGGTCACCCTTCATCAAATATTCCCGAGGTCACCCTTCATCAAATATTCCCGAAGTCACCCTTCATCAAATATTCCCGAAGTCACCCTTCATCAAATATTCCCGAGGTCACCCTTCATCAAATATTCCGGAGGTCACCCTTCATCAAATATTCCCGAAGTCACCCTTCATCAAATATTCCGGAGGTCACCCTTCATCAAATATTCCGGAGGTCACCCTTCATCAAATATTCCGGAGGTCACCCTTCATCAAATATTCCCGAGGTCACCCTTCATCAAATATTCCCGAGGTCACCCTTCATCAAATATTTCCGAGGTCACCCTTCATCAAATATTCCCGAGGTCACCCTTCATCAAATATTCCCGAGGTCACCCTTCATCAAATATTCCCGAGGTCACCTTTCATCAAATATTCCCGAGGTCACCCTTCATCAAATATTCCCGAGGTCACCCTTCATCAAATATTCCCGAAGTCACCCTTCATCAAATATTCCCGAGGTCACCCTTCATCAAATATTCCCGAGGTCACCCTTCATCAAATATTCCCGAGGTCACCTTTCATCAAATATTCCCGAGGTCACCCATCATCAAATATTCCCGAGGTCACCCTTCATCAAATATTCCCGAGGTCACCCTTCATCAAATATTCCCGAGGTCACCCATCATCAAATATTCCCGAGGTCACCCTTCATCAAATATTCCCGAGGTCACCCTTCATCAAATATTCCCGAGGTCACCCTTCATCAAATATTCCCGAGGTCACCCTTCATCAAATATTCCCGAGGTCACCCTTCATCAAATATTCCCGAGGTCACCCTTCATCAAATATTCCCGAGGTCACCCATCATCAAATATTCCCGAGGTCACCCATCATCAAATATTCCCGAGGTCACCCTTCATCAAATATTCCCGAGGTCACCCTTCATCAAATATTCCCGAGGTCACCCTTCATCAAATATTCCCGAGGTCACCCATCATCAAATATTCCCGAGGTCACCCATCATCAAATATTCCCGAGGTCACCCTTCATCAAATATTCCCGAGGTCACCCTTCATCAAATATTCCCGAGGTCACCCTTCATCAAATATTCCCGAGGTCACCCTTCATCAAATATTCCCAAGGTCACCCTTCATCAAATATTCCCAAGGTCACCCTTCATCAAATATTCCCGAGGTCACCCATCATCAAATATTCCCGAGGTCACCCTTCATCAAATATTCCCAAGGTCACCCTTCATCAAATATTCCCGAGGTCACCCTTCATCAAATATTCCCGAGGTCACCCTTCATCAAATATTCCCGAGGTCACCCTTCATCAAATATTCCGGAGGTCACCCTTCATCAAATATTCCCGAGGTCACCCTTCATCAAATATTCCCAAGGTCACCCTTCATCAAATATTCCCGAGGTCACCCTTCATCAAATATTCCGGAGGTCACCCTTCATCTGGTCAGGCCTTGATGAAGATCAGAAATCCCCGACACGTGTCGAGTTTTTGTTTCTTTGGTTGGGATGAAGACATTTTATCTGGACTGACCACAACAGAGAGGGGGCGGGGAACAAAGGAGAGGAGATGGTGAATAACAGGGGGACATGGTAAACAGTAGAGGATATGGTGAATAATGGAGAATGAAGGGTGAATAACATAGAGGAGGTGGTGAATATTAGAGAGGAGATGGTGAATATTAGAGAGGAGATGGTGAATATTGGGGAGGAGATGGTGAATATTAGAGAGGAGATGGTGAATATTGGAGAGGAGATGGTGAATGATGGAGAGGAGATGGTGAATGATGGAGAGGAGATGGTGAATATTGGGGAGGAGATGGTGAATATTAGAGAGGAGATGGTGAATATTGGAGAGGAGATGGTGAATGATGGAGAGGAGATGGTGAATATTGGGGAGGAGATGGTGAATATTGGGGAGGAGATGGTGAATATTGGGGAGGAGATGGTAAATATTGGGGAGGAGATGGTAAATAGTAGAGAGGAGATGGTGAATGATGGAGAGGAGATGGTAAATATTGGGGAGGAGATGGTGAATGATGGAGAGAAGATGGTGAATATTGGGGAAGAGATGGTGAATATTCGAGAGGAGATGGTGAAAATTGGGGAGGAGACGGTGAATATTGGAGAAGAGATGGTGAATATTGGGGAGGAGATGGTGAATATTGGGAAGGAGATGGTGAATATTAGAGAGGAGATGGTGAATATTAGAGAGGAGATGGTGAATGTTGGAGAGGAGATGGTGAATGTTGGAGAGGAGATGGTGAATGATGGATAGGAGATGGTGAATATTGGGGAGGAGATGGTGAATATTGGGGAGGAGATGGTGAATATTAGAGAGAGGAGATGGTGAATGATGGCGAGGAGATGGTGAATGATGGCGAGGAGATGGTGAATATTAAAGAAGGAGATGGTGGATGATGGAGAGGAGATGGTGAATGATGGCGAGGAGATGGTGAATATTAGAGAAGGAGATGGTGGATGATGGAGAGGAGATGGTGAATGATGGAGAGGAGATGGTGAATGATGGAGAGGAGATGGTGAATATTAGAGAGAGGAGATGGTGAATGATGGAGAGGAGATGGTGAATGATGGAGAGGAGATGGTGAATGATGGAGAGGAGATGGTGAATGATGGAGAGGAGATGGTGAATGATGGAGAGGAGATGGTAAATATTAGAGAGAGGAGATGGTGAATGATGGAGAGGAGATGGTGATTATTGGGGAGGAGATGGTGAATGATGGAGAGGAGATGGTGAATGATGGAGAGGAGATGGTGAAAATTAGAGAGGAGATGGTGAATGATGGAGAGGAGATGGTGAATATTAGAGAGAGGAGATGGTGAATATTAGAGAGGAGATGGTGAATGATGGAGAGGAGATGGTGAATATTGGAGAGGAGATGGTGAATATTAGAGAGAGGAGATGGTGAATGATGGAGAGGAGATGGTGAATATTGGGGAGGAGATGGTAAATATTAGAGAGGAGATGGTGAATGATGGAGACGAGATGGTGATTATTGGAGAGGAGATGGTGAATATTAGAGAGAGGAGATGGTGAATGATGGAGAGGAGATGGTGAATATTGGGGAGGAGATGGTGAATGATGGAGAGGAGATGGTGAATGATGGAGACGAGATGGTGATTATTGGGGAGGAGATGGTGAATGATGGAGAGGAGATGGTGATTATTGGGGAGGAGATGGTGAATGATGGAGAGGAGATGGTGAATGATAGAGAGGAGATGGTGAATATTAGAGAGGAGATGGTGAATAATGGAGAGGAGATGGTGAATATTAGAGAGGAGATGGTGAATAATGGAGAGGAGATGGTGAATGATAGAGAGGAGATGGTGAATATTAGAGAGGAGATGGTGAATAATGGAGAGGAGATGGTGAATATTAGAGAGGAGATGGTTAATGATGGAGAGGAGATGGTGAATGATGGAGAGGAGATGGTAAATATTAGAGAGAGGAGATGGTGAATGATGGAGAGGAGATGGTGAATATTAGAGAGGAGATGGTGAATGATGGAGAGGAGATGGTGAATATTAGAGAGGAGATGGTGAATGATGGAGAGGAGATGGTGAATGATGGAGAGGAGATGGTGAATGATGGAGAGGAGATGGTGAATATTAGAGAGAGGAGATGGTGAATATTAGAGAGGAGATGGTGAATGATGGAGAGAAGATGGTAAATATTGGGGAGGAGATGGTGAATGATGGAGAGAAGATGGTGAATATTAGAGAGAGGAGATGGAGAATGATGGAGAGGAGATGGTGAATACTAGAGAGAGGAGATGGAGAATGATGGAAAGAAGATGGTGAATATTAGAGAGAGGAGATGGAGAATGATGGAGAGGAGATGGTAAATATTGGGGAGGAGATGGTGAATGATGGAGAGAAGATGGTGAATATTGGGAAGGAGACGGTGAATATTAGAGAGGAGATGGTGAATATTGGAGAGGAGATGGTGAATATTAGAGAGGAGATGGTGAATATTGGGGAGGAGACGGTGAATGATGGAGAGGAGATGGTGAATATTGGGGAGGAGATGGTGAATATTAGAGAGGAGATGGTGAATGATGGAGAGGAGATGGTGAATGATGGAGAGGAGATGGTAAATATTAGAGAGAGGAGATGGTGAATGATGGAGAGGAGATGGTGATTATTAGAGAGGAGATGGTGAATATTAGAGAGGAGATGGTGAATGATGGAGAGGAGATGGTGAATATTAGAGAGAGGAGATGGTGAATATTAGAGAGAGGAGATGGTGAATGATGGAGAGGAGATGGTGAATATTGGGGAGGAGATGGTGAATGATGGAGAGGAGATGGTGAATGATGGAGAGGAGATGGTGAATATTAGAGAGAGGAGATGGTGAATATTAGAGAGGAGATGGTGAATGATGGATAGAAGATGGTAAATATTGGGGGGGGGGGGGGAGATGGTGAATGATGGAGAGAAGATGGTGAATATTGGGGAGGAGATGGTGAATGATGGAGAGAAGATGGTGAATATTGGGGAGGAGATGGTGAATATTAGAGAGGAGATGGTGAATGATGGAGAGGAGATGGTGAATGATGGAGAGGAGATGGTGAATATTAGAGAGAGGAGATGGTGAATATTAGAGAGGAGATGGTGAATGATGGAGAGAAGATGGCGAATATTGGGGAGGAGATGGTGAATATTAGAGAGGAGATGGTGAATGATGGAGAGGAGATGGTGAATGATGGAGAGGAGATGGTGAATATTAGAGAGAGGAGATGGTGAATGATGGAGAGGAGATGGTGAATGATGGAGAGGAGATGGTGAATATTAGAGAGGAGATGGTGAATGATGGAGAGAAGATGGTGAATATTGGGGAGGAGATGGTGAATATTAGAGAGGAGATGGTGAATGATGGAGAGGAGATGGTGAATGATGGAGAGGAGATGGTGAATGATGGAGAGGAGATGGTGAATATTAGAGAGAGGAGATGGTGAATATTAGAGAGGAGATAGTGAATGATGGAGAGAAGATGGTAAATATTGGGGAGGAGATGGTGAATGATGGAGAGAAGACGGTGAATATTGGGGAGGAGATGGTGAATGATGGAGAGAAGATGGTGAATATTGGGGAGGAGATGGTGAATGATGGAGAGGAGATGGTGAATATTAGAGAGAGGAGATGGTGAATGATGGAGAGGAGATGGTGAATATTAGAGAGAGGAGATGGTGAATGATGGAGAGGAGATGGTGAATATTAGAGAGGAGATGGTGAATGATGGAGAGGAGATGGTGAATATTGGGGAGGAGATGGTGAATATTAGAGAGGAGATGGTGAATGATGGAGAGGAGATGGTGAATGATGGAGAGGAGATGGTAAATATTAGAGAGAGGAGATGGTGAATATTAGAGAGAGGAGATGGTGAATGATGGAGAGGAGATGGTGAATATTAGAGAGGAGATGGTGAATGATGGAGAGGAGATGGTGAATGATGGAGAGGAGATGGTGAATATTAGAGAGAGGAGATGGTGAATATTAGAGAGGAGATGGTGACTGATGGAGAGGAGATGGTGAATATTGGGGAGGAGATGGTGAATATTAGAGAGGAGATGGTGAATGATGGAGAGGAGATGGTGAATGATGGAGAGGAGATGGTAAATATTAGAGAGAGGAGATGGTGAATGATGGAGAGGAGATGGTGAATATTAGAGAGGAGATGGTGAATGATGGAGAGGAGATGGTGAATGATGGAGAGGAGATGGTGAATATTAGAGAGAGGAGATGGTGAATATTAGAGAGGAGATGGTGAATGATGGAGAGGAGATGGTGAATATTGGGGAGGAGATGGTGAATATTAGAGAGGAGATGGTGAATGATGGAGAGGAGATGGTGAATGATGGAGAGGAGATGGTAAATATTAGAGAGAGGAGATGGTGAATATTAGAGAGAGGAGATGGTGAATGATGGAGAGGAGATGGTGAATATTAGAGAGGAGATGGTGAATGATGGTGAGGAGATGGTGAATGATGGAGAGGAGATGGTGAATATTAGAGAGAGGAGATGGTGAATATTAGAGAGGAGATGGTGAATGATGGAGAGGAGATGGTGAATGATGGAGAGGAGATGGTAAATATTAGAGAGAGGAGATGGTGAATATTAGAGAGAGGAGATGGTGAATGATGGAGAGGAGATGGTGAATATTAGAGAGGAGATGGTGAATGATGGTGAGGAGATGGTGAATGATGGAGAGGAGATGGTGAATATTAGAGAGAGGAGATGGTGAATATTAGAGAGGAGATGGTGAATGATGGAGAGGAGATGGTGAATATTGGGGAGGAGATGGTGAATATTAGAGAGGAGATGGTGAATGATGGAGAGGAGATGGTGAATGATGGAGAGGAGATGGTAAATATTAGAGAGAGGAGATGGTGAATATTAGAGAGAGGAGATGGTGAATGATGGAGAGGAGATGGTGAATATTAGAGAGGAGATGGTGAATGATGGTGAGGAGATGGTGAATGATGGAGAGGAGATGGTGAATATTAGAGAGAGGAGATGGTGAATATTAGAGAGGAGATGGTGAATGATGGAGAGAAGATGGTAAATATTGGGGAGGAGATGGTGAATGATGGAGAGGAGATGGTGAATATTAGAGAGGAGATGGTGAATGATGGAGAGGAGATGGTGAATGATGGAGAGGAGATGGTGAATATTAGAGAGAGGAGATGGTGAATATTAGAGAGGAGATGGTGAATGATGGAGAGAAGATGGTAAATATTGGGGAGGAGATGGTGAATGATGGAGAGAAGATGGTGAATATTGGGGAGGAGACGGTGAATGATGCTGTAAACTGATGAAAGAAGTCTGCTACAGCAGCCAACCAGATTCCAGCATTCATTCTCTAGCGGTCATCTCCTGTCCAGACTTGGATCTGATGGTGGAGCACAAGGTGACCACATAAGGCTTCAATTAAACATCTGCATTGGTGCTTCTGTGTGCGTCTCTGCAATGAACAGCACTGAACTCCTGCTTATAAATGATATAATAGGATTACACTCTTAGATCTTCCTCCGTTTTGGGGGAGGTGACAGAATCGGGACGAGTTCTACATCAAAGAGGAATGTTCTGATCATTGTCATGGAGGTGGAATTGAAGAGCAAATCTGAAGGAAGTGTCAGAAAATGTGACTCCTGTGTGATGTACCGACCATAGACATCAACACTGCACTCATACCTGTCTATGGGGGGGTCACTGCACTCATACCTGTCTATGGGGGGGTCACTGCACTCATACCTGTCTATGGGGGGGTCACTGCACTCATACCTGTCTATGGGGGGGTCACTGCACTCATACCTGACTATAGGGGGGTCACTGCGCTCATACCTGTCTATCGGGGGTCATTGCGCTCATACCTGTCTATGGGGGGGTCACTGCAGTCATACCTGTCTATGGGGGTCACTGCACTCATACCTGTCTATGGGGGGGGGGTCACTGCACTCATACCTGTCTATGGGGGTCACTGCACTCATACCTGTCTATGGGGGTCACTGCACTCATACCTGTCTATGAGGGGTCACGGTGATCTTACCTGTCTATGGGGGGGGTCACTGCACTCATACCTGTCTATGGGGGGTCATTGCACTCATACCTGTCTATGGGGGGTCACTGCACTCATACCTGACTATAGGGTGGTCACTGCGCTCATACCTGTCTATGGGGGATCATTGCACTCATACCTGTCTATAGGGGGGTCACTGCAGTCATACCTGTCTATAGGGGTGTCACTGCACTCATACCTGTCTATGGGGGGGGTCACTGCACTCATACCTGTCTATGGGGGTCACTGCAGTCATACCTGTCTATGGGGGTCACTGCACTCATACCTGTCTATGGGGGGGGGGGTCACTGCACTCATACCTGTCTATGGGGGTCACTGCACTCATACCTGTCTATGGGGGTCACTGCACTCATACCTGTCTATGGGGGTCACTGCACTCATACCTGTCTATGGGGGTCACTGCACTCATACCTGTCTATGAGGGGTCACGGTGATCTTACCTGTCTATGGGGGGGGGTCACTGCACTCATACCTGTCTATGGGGGGTCATTGCACTCATACCTGTCTATGGGGGGTCACTGCACTCATACCTGACTATAGGGTGGTCACTGCGCTCATACCTGTCTATGGGGGGTCATTGCACTCATACCTGACTATAGGGTGGTCACTGCGCTCATACCTGTCTATGGGGGATCATTGCACTCATACCTGTCTATAGGGGGGTCACTGCAGTCATACCTGTCTATAGGGGTGTCACTGCAGTCATACATGTCTATGGGGGGGGGGTCACTGCACTCATACCTGTCTATGGGGGGGGGGGGGTCACTGCACTCATACCTGTCTATGGTGGTCACTGCACTCATACCTGTCTATGGGGGATCATTGCACTCATACCTGTCTATAGGGGTGTCACTGCAGTCATACATGTCTATGGGGGGGGGGTCACTGCACTCATACCTGTCTATGGGGGGGGGGTCACTGCACTCATACCTCTCTGTAGTCCTGGCACACCTGACCCTGACCACTACTGTCACCCAGATAAATGAGGGGCAGCCCGATTCCCATCCAAATGTCTAATGACCCTCATGGTGTCTCTGCCTCATCTCCACATCTAATATGACTCTAATATGACTCTAATGTGAATCTAATGTGAATCTCCCACCTTCTTGTTATAGGTGGAGAAAGTGGTGCGATATTTGGACCCCAATGAGCTGGGCCGCATCAACTTCAAAGACTTCTGTCATGGCGTTCTGGCCATTAAAGGTGAGCGTTATTCATGTAATAAAGTGATATCCACCCCCTCCATAATGATTAGTGTCATTATCCGTCCCCCATAGAGTGTACACACCCACCTTCACTACAGACACCTCATACCGCGCATGCTCCTATAGAGGCTTCATTGCTGCTCATATCCATCCACAGTGTAGCGGCATGGCTGGGGGATGGGTGGGGGGATAGGCAGATGAGGTGGGCACCTTGGGGGGGCTCTAAGGAGCCAAGGCCTGAAACCTATCCTCCTGAAGTAGTTTACAGCTCATGTGGGAGGGGGCGCTATAGAGCCTTGTTCTGGCGCTGTGTAATGTAATGTAATGATTGAAAATAAAAATGATATAAATTCTTATAGTGTAACCCTGAGGACAGTATTCCCTCTTCCAGCCCCTCCTATGGAAAGGTGACCACAATCTGACCTGGCCAATGAATAACCCCCGGTTAGGAGTGTACTACACTGCATAGGAGTGTGCAGCCTATCACATTAGGGTGTACACCCCAAAGCTCAATCACACACCCCTTTCTCTGCAGCCTCAGCTGCACTGCACAGGGAATGAATGGGAGGAGCTTTGTAAGGAGCCGCTTCCTGTTCATTCACAAATTGAGGCATAGTAATCACAGTTTACTATTCTTCAGCTATGAATGGACTCTCCATTTAGAAAAGGAAGGGCCCGGCAAATGACATAGTAATCCGCTCTCCATCCTGAAACATCCCCTGCAGCCCCCTGGTGGGGGGGGGGGGGAGGCTATCAGCACTGTGGTGGGGGGGAGAGGAGGGGAGGGAGGCTATCAGCACTGTGGTGGGGGGGGAGAGGAGGGAGGCTATCAGCACTGTGGTGGGGGGGAGAGGAGGGAGGCTATCAGCACTGTGGTGGGGGGAGGAGAGGAGAGGAGAGGAGGGAGGCTATCAGCACTGTGGATGGGGGGGAGGAGAGGAGAGGAGAGGAGGGAGGCTATCAGCACTGTGGTGGGGGGGAGGGAGGCTATCAGCACTGTGGTGGGGGGGAGGGAGGCTATCAGCACTGTGGTGGGGGGGGAGAGGAGGGAGGCTATCAGCACTGTGGTGGGGGAGAGGAGAGGAGGGAGGCTATCAGCACTGTGATGGGGGGGGGGAGAGGAGGGAGGCTATCAGCACTGTGGTGGGATGGGGAGAGGAGGGAGGCTATCAGCACTGTGGTGGGGGGGGGGAGAGGAGGGAGACTATCAGCACTGTGGTGGGGGGGAGAGGAGGGAGGCTATCAGCACTGTGGTGGGGGGGAGAGGAGGGAGGCTATCAGCACTGTGGTGGGGGGGGGGAGGAGGGAGACTATCAGCACTGTGGTGGGATGGGGAGAGGAGGGAGGCTATCAGCACTGTGGTGGGGGGGGGGGGGAGAGGAGGGAGACTATCAGCACTGTGGTGGGGGGGGAGAGGAGGGAGGCTATCAGCACTGTGGGTGGGGGGGAGGAGAGGAGAGGAGGGAGGCTATCAACATCGTGGTGGGGGAGGAGAGGAGAGGAGGGAGGCTATCAGCACTGTGGTGGGGGGGGGGAGAGGAGGGAGGCTATCAGCACTGTGGTGGGGGGGAGAGGAGGGAGGCTATCAGCACTGTGGGTGGGGGGGAGGAGAGGAGGGAGGCTATCAGCACTGTGGTGGGGGGGGAGAGGAGGGAGGCTATCAGCACTGTGGTGGGGGGGGAGAGGAGAGGAGGGAGGCTATCAGCACTGTGGATGGGGGGAAGGAGAGGAGAGGATGGAGGCTATCAGCACTGTGGTGGGGGAGGCTATCAGCAGTGGGGGGGGGGGAGAGGAGGGAGGCTATCAGGACTGTGGTGGGGGAGAGGAGATGAGGGAGGCTATCAGCACTGTGGTGGGGGGGAGAGGAGAGAGGCTATCAGCACGGTGGGTGGGGGGAGGAGAGGATAGGAAAGGAGGGAGGCTATCAACATCGTGGTGGGGGGAGGAGAGGAGAGGAGGGAGGCTATCAGCACTGTGGTGGGGGGGAGAGGAGGGAGGCTATCAGCACTGTGGGTGGGGGGGGGGAGAGGAGAGGAGAGGAGGGAGGCTATCAGCACTGTGGTGGGGGGGAGAGGAGAGAGGCTATCAGCACTGTGGTGGGGGGAGGAGAGGAGAGGAGGGAGGCTATCAGCACTGTGGATGGGGGGGAGGAGAGGAGAGGAGGGAGGCTATCAGCACTGTGGTGGGGGAGAGGAGAGGATAGGAAAGGAGGGAGGCTATCAACATCGTGGTGGGGGGAGGAGAGGAGAGGAGGGAGGCTATCAGCACTGTGGTGGGGGGGGAGAGGAGGGAGGCTATCAGCACTGTGGGTGGGGGGGGGGAGAGGAGAGGAGAGGAGGGAGGCTATCAGCACTGTGGTGGGGGGGAGAGGAGAGAGGCTATCAGCACTGTGGTGGGGGGAGGAGAGGAGGGAGGCTATCAGCACTGTGGATGGGGGGGAGGAGAGGAGAGGAGAGGAGGGAGGCTATCAGCACTGTGGTGGGGGAGAGGAGAGGAGGGAGGCTATCAGCACTGTGGTGGGGGGGAGAGGAGGGAGGCTATCAGCACTGTGGTGGGGGGGGGAGGAGAGGAGAGGAGGGAGGCTATCAGCACTGTGGTGGGGGGGAGAGGAGAGGAGGGAGGCTATCAGCACTGTGGTGGGGGGGGGAGAGGAGAGGAGAGGAGGGAGGCTATCAGCACTGTGGTGGGGGAGGCTATCAGCAGTGGGGGGGAGAGGAGGGAGGCTATCAGCACTGTGGTGGGGGAGAGGAGATGAGGGAGGCTATCAGCACTGAGGTGGGGGGGAGAGGAGAGAGGCTATCAGCACTGTGGTGGGGGGAGGAGAGGAGAGGAGGGAGGCTATCAGCACTGTGGATGGGGGGGAGGAGAGGAGAGGAGAGGAGGGAGGCTATCAGCACTGTGGTGGGGGAGAGGAGAGGAGGGAGGCTATCAGCACTGTGGTGGGGGGGAGAGGAGGGAGGCTATCAGCACTGTGGTGGGGGGGGGGAGGGAGGCTATCAGCACTGTGGTGGGGGCGGAGAGGAGGGAGGCTATCAGCACTGTGGTGGGGGGAGAGGAGGGAGACTATCAGCACTGTGGTGGGGGGGAGAGGAGGGAGGCTATCAGCACTGTGGTGGGGGGGAGAGGAGAGAGGCTATCAGCACTGTGGGTGGGGGGGGAGGAGAGGAGAGGAGGGAGGCTATCAAGATCGTGGTGGGGGGAGGAGAGGAGAGGAGGGAGGCTATCAGCACTGTGGTGGGGGGGGAGAGGAGGGAGGCTATCAGCACTGTGGGTGGGGGGGAGGAGAGGAGAGGAGGGAGGCTATCAGCACTGTGGTGGGGGGGAGAGGAGAGGAGGGAGGCTATCAGCACTGTGGTGGGGGGGGGGAGAGGAGAGGAGAGGAGGGAGGCTATCAGCACTGTGGTGGGGGAGGCTATCAGCAGTGGGGGGGGGGGGGAGAGGAGGGAGGCTATCAGCACTGTGGTGGGGGAGAGGAGATGAGGGAGGCTATCAGCACTGTGGTGGGGGGGAGAGGAGAGAGGCTATCAGCACTGTGGGTGGGGGGGAGGAGAGGAGAGGAGGGAGGCTATCAACATCGTGGTGGGGGAGGAGAGGAGAGGAGGGAGGCTATCAGCACTGTGGTGGGGGGGGGGAGAGGAGGGAGGCTATCAGCACTGTGGTGGGGGGGGGAGAGGAGGGAGGCTATCAGCACTGTGGGTGGGGGGGAGGAGAGGAGAGGAGGGAGGCTATCAGCACTGTGGTGGGGGGGGAGAGGAGGGAGGCTATCAGCACTGTGGTGGGGGGGGAGAGGAGAGGAGAGGAGGGAGGCTATCAGCACTGTGGATGGGGGGAAGGAGAGGAGAGGATGGAGGCTATCAGCACTGTGGTGGGGGAGGCTATCAGCAGTGGGGGGGGGGAGAGGAGGGAGGCTATCAGGACTGTGGTGGGGGAGAGGAGATGAGGGAGGCTATCAGCACTGTGGTGGGGGGGAGAGGAGAGAGGCTATCAGCACTGTGGGTGGGGGGAGGAGAGGATAGGAAAGGAGGGAGGCTATCAACATCGTGGTGGGGGGAGGAGAGGAGAGGAGGGAGGCTATCAGCACTGTGGTGGGGGGGGAGAGGAGGGAGGCTATCAGCACTGTGGGTGGGGGGGGGGAGAGGAGAGGAGAGGAGGGAGGCTATCAGGACTGTGGTGGGGGAGAGGAGATGAGGGAGGCTATCAGCACTGTGGTGGGGGGGAGAGGAGAGAGGCTATCAGCACTGTGGTGGGGGGAGGAGAGGAGAGGAGGGAGGCTATCAGCACTGTGGTGGGGGGAGGAGAGGAGAGGAGGGAGGCTATCAGCACTGTGGATGGGGGGGAGGAGAGGAGAGGAGGGAGGCTATCAGCACTGTGGTGGGGGAGAGGAGAGGATAGGAAAGGAGGGAGGCTATCAACATCGTGGTGGGGGGAGGAGAGGAGAGGAGGGAGGCTATCAGCACTGTGGTGGGGGGGGGAGAGGAGGGAGGCTATCAGCACTGTGGGTGGGGGGGGGGAGAGGAGAGCAGAGGAGGGAGGCTATCAGCACTGTGGTGGGGGGGAGAGGAGAGAGGCTATCAGCACTGTGGTGGGGGGAGGAGAGGAGGGAGGCTATCAGCACTGTGGATGGGGGGGAGGAGAGGAGAGGAGGGAGGCTATCAACATCGTGGTGGGGGGAGGAGAGGAGAGGAGGGAGGCTATCAGCACTGTGGTGGGGGGGGAGAGGAGGGAGGCTATCAGCACTGTGGTGGGGGGGGAGAGGAGGGAGGCTATCAGCACTGTGGGTGGGGGGGGGAGAGGAGAGCAGAGGAGGGAGGCTATCAGCACTGTGGTGGGGGGGAGAGGAGAGAGGCTATCAGCACTGTGGTGGGGGGAGGAGAGGAGGGAGGCTATCAGCACTGTGGATGGGGGGGAGGAGAGGAGAGGAGGGAGGCTATCAGCACTGTGGTGGGGGAGAGGAGAGGAGGGAGGCTATCAGCACTGTGGTGGGGGGGAGAGGGGGGAGGCTATCAGCACTGTGGTGGGGGGGGGGAGGGAGGCTATCAGCACTGTGGTGGGGGCGGAGAGGAGGGAGGCTATCAGCACTGTGGTGGGGGGGAGAGGAGAGAGGCTATCAGCACTGTGGGTGGGGGGGGAGGAGAGGAGAGGAGGGAGGCTATCAACATCGTGGTGGGGGGAGGAGAGGAGGGAGGCTATCAGCACTGTGGTGGGGGGGGAGAGGAGGGAGACTATCAGCACTGTGGTGGGGGGAGAGGAGGGAGGCTATCAGCACTGTGGTGGGGGGGAGAGGAGAGAGGCTATCAGCACTGTGGGTGGGGGGGGGAGGAGAGGAGGGAGGCTATCAACATCGTGGTGGGGGGAGGAGAGGAGAGGAGGGAGGCTATCAGCACTGTGGTGGGGGAGAGGAGAGGAGGGAGGCTATCAGCACTGTGGTGGGGGGGGGGAGAGGAGGGAGGCTATCAGCACTGTGGTGGGGGGGGGGAGAGGAGGGAGGCTATCAGCACTGTGGTGGGGGGGAGAGGAGGGAGGCTATCAGCACTGTGGGTGGGGGGGAGGAGAGGAGAGGAGGGAGGCTATCAGCACTGTGGTGGGGGGGAGAGGAGAGGAGGGAGGCTATCAGCACTGTGGTGGGGGGGGGGGAGAGGAGAGGAGGGAGGCTATCAGCACTGTGGTGGGGGAGGCTATCAGCAGTGGGGGGGAGAGGAGGGAGGCTATCAGCACTGTGGTGGGGGAGAGGAGATGAGGGAGGCTATCAGCACTGTGGTGGGGGGGGGGAGGAGAGAGGCTATCAGCACTGTGGTGGGGGGAGGAGAGGAGGGAGGCTATCAGCACTGTGGTGGGGGGGAGAGGAGGGAGGCTATCAGCACTGTGGTGGGGGGTAGGGAGGCTATCAGCACTGTGGTGGGGGCGGAGAGGAGGGAGGCTATCAGCACTGTGGTGGGGGGAGAGGAGGGAGACTATCAGCACTGTGGTGGGGGGGAGAGGAGGGAGACTATCAGCACTGTGGTGGGGGGGAGAGGAGGGAGGCTATCAGCACTGTGGTGGGGGGGAGAGGAGAGAGGCTATCAGCACTGTGGGTGGGGGGGGAGGAGAGGAGAGGAGGGAGGCTATCAACATCGTGGTGGGGGGAGGAGAGGAGAGGAGGGAGGCTATCAGCACTGTGGTGGGGGGGGGAGAGGAGGGAGGCTATCAGCACTGTGGTGGGGGGGGAGAGGAGGGAGGCTATCAGCACTGTGGGTGGGGGGGAGGAGAGGAGAGGAGGGAGGCTATCAGCACTGTGGTGGGGGGGAGAGGAGAGGAGGGAGGCTATCAGCACTGTGGTGGGGGGGGGGGAGAGGAGAGGAGGGAGGCTATCAGCACTGTGGTGGGGGAGGCTATCAGCAGTGGGGGGGGGAGAGGAGGGAGGCTATCAGCACTGTGGTGGGGGAGAGGAGATGAGGGAGGCTATCAGCACTGTGGTGGGGGGGGGGGGGAGAGGAGGGAGGCTATCAGCACTGTGGGTGGGGGGGGAGAGGAGAGGAGGGAGGCTATCAGCACTGTGGTGGGGGGGAGAGGAGAGAGGCTATCAGCACTGTGGTGGGGGGAGGAGAGGAGAGGAGGGAGGCTATCAGCACTGTGGATGGGGGGGAGGAGAGGAGAGGAGGGAGGCTATCAGCACTGTGGTGGGGGGGAGGGAGGCTATCAGCACTGTGGTGGGGGGGAGAGGAGGGAGGCTATCAGCACTGTGGTGGGGGAGAGGAGAGGAGGGAGGCTATCAGCACTGTGGTGGGGGGGGGGGGAGGGAGGCTATCAGCACTGTGGTGGGGGGGGAGAGGAGGGAGGCTATCAGCACTGTGGGTGGGGGGGGAGAGGAGAGGAGAGGAGGGAGGCTATCAGCACTGTGGTGGGGGGGAGAGGAGAGGCTATCAGCACTGTGGTGGGGGAGAGGAGAGGAGGGAGGCTATCAGCACTGTGGTGGGGGGGAGAGGAGGGAGGCTATCAGCACTGTGGTGGGGGGGGGAGAGGAGAGGAGGGAGGCTATCAGCACTGTGGGTGGGGGGGGAGAGGAGAGGAGAGGAGGGAGGCTATCAGCACTGTGGTGGGGGGGGGAGAGGAGAGGCTATCAGCACTGTGGTGGGGGGGAGGAGAGGAGAGGAGGGAGGCTATCAGCACTGTGGATGGGGGGGAGGAGAGGAGGGAGGCTATCAGCACTGTGGTGGGGGGGGGGGAGGGAGGCTATCAGCACTGTGGTGGGGGAGAGGAGAGGAGGGAGGCTATCAGCACTGTGGTGGGGGGGAGAGGAGGGAGGCTATCAGCACTGTGGTGGGGGGGGAGGGAGGCTATCAGCACTGTGGTGGGGGGGAGAGGAGGGAGGCTATCAGCACTGTGGTGGGGGAGAGGAGAGGAGGGAGGCTATCAGCACTGTGGTGGGGCGGAGAGGAGGGAGGCTATCAGCACTGTGGTGGGGGGGAGAGGAGGGAGGCTATCAGCACTGTTGTGGGGGGAGAGGGGAGGAGGGAGGCTATCAGCACTGTGGTGGGGGGGAGAGGAGGGAGGCTATCAGCACTGTGGTGGGGGGGGGAGGGAGGCTATCAGCACTGTGGTGGGGGGGAGAGGAGGGAGGCTATCAGCACTGTGGTGGGGGGGAGAGGAGAGGAGGGAGGCTATCAGCACTGTGGTGGGGCGGAGAGGAGGGAGGCTATCAGCACTGTGGTGGGGGGGAGAGGAGGGAGGCTATCAGCACTGTTGTGGGGGGAGAGGAGGGAGGCTATCAGCACTGTTGTGGGGGGGAGGAGGGAGGCTATCAGCACTGTGGTGGGGGGGAGAGGAGAGGAGGGAGGCTATCAGCACTGTGGATGGGGGGAAGGAGAGGAGAGGATGGAGGCTATCAGCACTGTGGTGGGGGAGGCTATCAGCAGTGGGGGGGGGGGGGAGAGGAGGGAGGCTATCAGGACTGTGGTGGGGGAGAGGAGATGAGGGAGGCTATCAGCACTGTGGTGGGGGGGAGAGGAGAGAGGCTATCAGCACGGTGGGTGGGGGGAGGAGAGGATAGGAAAGGAGGGAGGCTATCAACATCGTGGTGGGGGGAGGAGAGGAGAGGAGGGAGGCTATCAGCACTGTGGTGGGGGGGAGAGGAGGGAGGCTATCAGCACTGTGGGTGGGGGGGGGGAGAGGAGAGGAGAGGAGGGAGGCTATCAGCACTGTGGTGGGGGGGAGAGGAGAGAGGCTATCAGCACTGTGGTGGGGGGAGGAGAGGAGAGGAGGGAGGCTATCAGCACTGTGGATGGGGGGGAGGAGAGGAGAGGAGGGAGGCTATCAGCACTGTGGTGGGGGAGAGGAGAGGATAGGAAAGGAGGGAGGCTATCAACATCGTGGTGGGGGGAGGAGAGGAGAGGAGGGAGGCTATCAGCACTGTGGTGGGGGGGGAGAGGAGGGAGGCTATCAGCACTGTGGGTGGGGGGGGGGAGAGGAGAGGAGAGGAGGGAGGCTATCAGCACTGTGGTGGGGGGGAGAGGAGAGAGGCTATCAGCACTGTGGTGGGGGGAGGAGAGGAGAGGAGAGGAGGGAGGCTATCAGCACTGTGGTGGGGGAGAGGAGAGGAGGGAGGCTATCAGCACTGTGGTGGGGGGGAGAGGAGGGAGGCTATCAGCACTGTGGTGGGGGGGGGAGGAGAGGAGAGGAGGGAGGCTATCAGCACTGTGGTGGGGGGGAGAGGAGAGGAGGGAGGCTATCAGCACTGTGGTGGGGGGGGGGGGGAGAGGAGAGGAGAGGAGGGAGGCTATCAGCACTGTGGTGGGGGAGGCTATCAGCAGTGGGGGGGAGAGGAGGGAGGCTATCAGCACTGTGGTGGGGGAGAGGAGATGAGGGAGGCTATCAGCACTGAGGTGGGGGGGAGAGGAGAGAGGCTATCAGCACTGTGGTGGGGGGAGGAGAGGAGAGGAGGGAGGCTATCAGCACTGTGGATGGGGGGGAGGAGAGGAGAGGAGAGGAGGGAGGCTATCAGCACTGTGGTGGGGGAGAGGAGAGGAGGGAGGCTATCAGCACTGTGGTGGGGGGGAGAGGAGGGAGGCTATCAGCACTGTGGTGGGGGGGGGGAGGGAGGCTATCAGCACTGTGGTGGGGGCGGAGAGGAGGGAGGCTATCAGCACTGTGGTGGGGGGAGAGGAGGGAGACTATCAGCACTGTGGTGGGGGGGAGAGGAGGGAGGCTATCAGCACTGTGGTGGGGGGGGAGAGGAGAGAGGCTATCAGCACTGTGGGTGGGGGGGGAGGAGAGGAGAGGAGGGAGGCTATCAAGATCGTGGTGGGGGGAGGAGAGGAGAGGAGGGAGGCTATCAGCACTGTGGTGGGGGGGGAGAGGAGGGAGGCTATCAGCACTGTGGGTGGGGGGGAGGAGAGGAGAGGAGGGAGGCTATCAGCACTGTGGTGGGGGGGAGAGGAGAGGAGGGAGGCTATCAGCACTGTGGTGGGGGGGGGGAGAGGAGAGGAGGGAGGCTATCAGCACTGTGGTGGGGGAGGCTATCAGCAGTGGGGGGGGGGGAGAGGAGGGAGGCTATCAGCACTGTGGTGGGGGAGAGGAGATGAGGGAGGCTATCAGCACTGTGGTGGGGGGGAGAGGAGAGAGGCTATCAGCACTGTGGGTGGGGGGGAGGAGAGGAGAGGAGGGAGGCTATCAACATCGTGGTGGGGGAGGAGAGGAGAGGAGGGAGGCTATCAGCACTGTGGTGGGGGGGGGGAGAGGAGGGAGGCTATCAGCACTGTGGTGGGGGGGGGAGAGGAGGGAGGCTATCAGCACTGTGGGTGGGGGGGAGGAGAGGAGAGGAGGGAGGCTATCAGCACTGTGGTGGGGGGGGAGAGGAGGGAGGCTATCAGCACTGTGGTGGGGGGGAGAGGAGAGGAGAGGAGGGAGGCTATCAGCACTGTGGATGGGGGGAAGGAGAGGAGAGGATGGAGGCTATCAGCACTGTGGTGGGGGAGGCTATCAGCAGTGGGGGGGGGGAGAGGAGGGAGGCTATCAGGACTGTGGTGGGGGAGAGGAGATGAGGGAGGCTATCAGCACTGTGGTGGGGGGGAGAGGAGAGAGGCTATCAGCACTGTGGGTGGGGGGAGGAGAGGATAGGAAAGGAGGGAGGCTATCAACATCGTGGTGGGGGGAGGAGAGGAGAGGAGGGAGGCTATCAGCACTGTGGTGGGGGGGGAGAGGAGGGAGGCTATCAGCACTGTGGGTGGGGGGGGGGAGAGGAGAGGAGAGGAGGGAGGCTATCAGCACTGTGGTGGGGGGGAGAGGAGAGAGGCTATCAGCACTGTGGTGGGGGGAGGAGAGGAGAGGAGGGAGGCTATCAGCACTGTGGTGGGGGGAGGAGAGGAGAGGAGGGAGGCTATCAGCACTGTGGATGGGGGGGAGGAGAGGAGAGGAGGGAGGCTATCAGCACTGTGGTGGGGGAGAGGAGAGGATAGGAAAGGAGGGAGGCTATCAACATCGTGGTGGGGGGAGGAGAGGAGAGGAGGGAGGCTATCAGCACTGTGGTGGGGGGGGAGAGGAGGGAGGCTATCAGCACTGTGGGTGGGGGGGGGGGAGAGGAGAGCAGAGGAGGGAGGCTATCAGCACTGTGGTGGGGGGGAGAGGAGAGAGGCTATCAGCACTGTGGTGGGGGGAGGAGAGGAGGGAGGCTATCAGCACTGTGGATGGGGGGGAGGAGAGGAGAGGAGGGAGGCTATCAACATCGTGGTGGGGGGAGGAGAGGAGAGGAGGGAGGCTATCAGCACTGTGGTGGGGGGGGAGAGGAGGGAGGCTATCAGCACTGTGGTGGGGGGGGAGAGGAGGGAGGCTATCAGCACTGTGGGTGGGGGGGGGGAGAGGAGAGCAGAGGAGGGAGGCTATCAGCACTGTGGTGGGGGGGAGAGGAGAGAGGCTATCAGCACTGTGGTGGGGGGAGGAGAGGAGGGAGGCTATCAGCACTGTGGATGGGGGGGAGGAGAGGAGAGGAGGGAGGCTATCAGCACTGTGGTGGGGGAGAGGAGAGGAGGGAGGCTATCAGCACTGTGGTGGGGGGGAGAGGGGGGAGGCTATCAGCACTGTGGTGGGGGGGGGAGGGAGGCTATCAGCACTGTGGTGGGGGCGGAGAGGAGGGAGGCTATCAGCACTGTGGTGGGGGGGAGAGGAGAGAGGCTATCAGCACTGTGGGTGGGGGGGGAGGAGAGGAGAGGAGGGAGGCTATCAACATCGTGGTGGGGGGAGGAGAGGAGAGGAGGGAGGCTATCAGCACTGTGGTGGGGGGGGAGAGGAGGGAGACTATCAGCACTGTGGTGGGGGGAGAGGAGGGAGGCTATCAGCACTGTGGTGGGGGGGAGAGGAGAGAGGCTATCAGCACTGTGGGTGGGGGGGGAGGAGAGGAGAGGAGGGAGGCTATCAACATCGTGGTGGGGGGAGGAGAGGAGAGGAGGGAGGCTATCAGCACTGTGGTGGGGGAGAGGAGAGGAGGGAGGCTATCAGCACTGTGGTGGGGGGGGGGGGAGAGGAGGGAGGCTATCAGCACTGTGGTGGGGGGGGAGAGGAGGGAGGCTATCAGCACTGTGGGTGGGGGGGAGGAGAGGAGAGGAGGGAGGCTATCAGCACTGTGGTGGGGGGGGAGAGGAGAGGAGGGAGGCTATCAGCACTGTGGTGGGGGGGGGGGGAGAGGAGAGGAGAGGAGGGAGGCTATCAGCACTGTGGTGGGGGAGGCTATCAGCAGTGGGGGGGAGAGGAGGGAGGCTATCAGCACTGTGGTGGGGGAGAGGAGATGAGGGAGGCTATCAGCACTGTGGTGGGGGGGGGGAGGAGAGAGGCTATCAGCACTGTGGTGGGGGGAGGAGAGGAGGGAGGCTATCAGCACTGTGGTGGGGGGGAGAGGAGGGAGGCTATCAGCACTGTGGTGGGGGGTAGGGAGGCTATCAGCACTGTGGTGGGGGCGGAGAGGAGGGAGGCTATCAGCACTGTGGTGGGGGGAGAGGAGGGAGACTATCAGCACTGTGGTGGGGGGGAGAGGAGGGAGACTATCAGCACTGTGGTGGGGGGGAGAGGAGGGAGGCTATCAGCACTGTGGTGGGGGGGAGAGGAGAGAGGCTATCAGCACTGTGGGTGGGGGGGGAGGAGAGGAGAGGAGGGAGGCTATCAACATCGTGGTGGGGGGAGGAGAGGAGAGGAGGGAGGCTATCAGCACTGTGGTGGGGGGGGGGAGAGGAGGGAGGCTATCAGCACTGTGGTGGGGGGGGAGAGGAGGGAGGCTATCAGCACTGTGGGTGGGGGGGAGGAGAGGAGAGGAGGGAGGCTATCAGCACTGTGGTGGGGGGGAGAGGAGAGGAGGGAGGCTATCAGCACTGTGGTGGGGGGGGGGAGAGGAGAGGAGGGAGGCTATCAGCACTGTGGTGGGGGAGGCTATCAGCAGTGGGGGGGGGAGAGGAGGGAGGCTATCAGCACTGTGGTGGGGGAGAGGAGATGAGGGAGGCTATCAGCACTGTGGTGGGGGGGGGGGGGAGAGGAGGGAGGCTATCAGCACTGTGGGTGGGGGGGGAGAGGAGAGGAGGGAGGCTATCAGCACTGTGGTGGGGGGGAGAGGAGAGAGGCTATCAGCACTGTGGTGGGGGGAGGAGAGGAGGGAGGCTATCAGCACTGTGGATGGGGGGGAGGAGAGGAGAGGAGGGAGGCTATCAGCACTGTGGTGGGGGGGAGGGAGGCTATCAGCACTGTGGTGGGGGGGAGAGGAGGGAGGCTATCAGCACTGTGGTGGGGGAGAGGAGAGGAGGGAGGCTATCAGCACTGTGGTGGGGGGGGGGGAGGGAGGCTATCAGCACTGTGGTGGGGGGGGAGAGGAGGGAGGCTATCAGCACTGTGGGTGGGGGGGGGAGAGGAGAGGAGAGGAGGGAGGCTATCAGCACTGTGGTGGGGGGGAGAGGAGAGGCTATCAGCACTGTGGTGGGGGAGAGGAGAGGAGGGAGGCTATCAGCACTGTGGTGGGGGGGAGAGGAGGGAGGCTATCAGCACTGTGGTGGGGGGGGGGAGAGGAGAGGAGGGAGGCTATCAGCACTGTGGGTGGGGGGGGGAGAGGAGAGGAGAGGAGGGAGGCTATCAGCACTGTGGTGGGGGGGGAGAGGAGAGGCTATCAGCACTGTGGTGGGGGGGAGGAGAGGAGAGGAGGGAGGCTATCAGCACTGTGGATGGGGGGGAGGAGAGGAGGGAGGCTATCAGCACTGTGGTGGGGGGGGGGAGGGAGGCTATCAGCACTGTGGTGGGGGAGAGGAGAGGAGGGAGGCTATCAGCACTGTGGTGGGGGGGAGAGGAGGGAGGCTATCAGCACTGTGGTGGGGGGGGAGGGAGGCTATCAGCACTGTAGTGGGGGGGAGAGGAGGGAGGCTATCAGCACTGTGGTGGGGGAGAGGAGAGGAGGGAGGCTATCAGCACTGTGGTGGGGCGGAGAGGAGGGAGGCTATCAGCACTGTGGTGGGGGGGAGAGGAGGGAGGCTATCAGCACTGTTGTGGGGGGAGAGGGGAGGAGGGAGGCTATCAGCACTGTGGTGGGGGGGAGAGGAGGGAGGCTATCAGCACTGTGGTGGGGGGGGAGGGAGGCTATCAGCACTGTGGTGGGGGGGAGAGGAGGGAGGCTATCAGCACTGTGGTGGGGGGGAGAGGAGAGGAGGGAGGCTATCAGCACTGTGGTGGGGCGGAGAGGAGGGAGGCTATCAGCACTGTGGTGGGGGGGAGAGGAGGGAGGCTATCAGCACTGTTGTGGGGGGAGAGGAGGGAGGCTATCAGCACTGTTGTGGGGGGGAGGAGGGAGGCTATCAGCACTGTGGTGGGGGGGAGAGGAGGGAGGCTATCAGCACTGTGGTGGGGAGGAGAGGAGGGAGGCTATCAGCACTGTTGTGGGGGGAGAGGAGAGGAGGGAGGCTATCAGCACTGTGGTGGGGCGGAGAGGAGGGAGGCTATCAGCACTGTGGTGGGGCGGAGAGGAGGGAGGCTATCAGCACTGTGGTGGGGCGGAGAGGAGGGAGGCTATCAGCACTGTGGTGGGGCGGAGAGGAGGGAGGCTATCAGCACTGTGGTGGGGGGGAGAGGAGGGAGGCTATCAGCACTGTTGTGGGGGGGAGGAGGGAGGCTATCAGCACTGTGGTGGGGGGGAGAGGAGGGAGGCTATCAGCACTGTGGGTGTGGGGGGAGAGGAGAGGAGGGAGGCTATCAGCACTGTGGTGGGGGGGGGGGGGGAGGCTATCAGCACATCTAATCAATATTCATCAGCTTGTCCAATCACTGCTTTATACAATCTCTCCCAACACTTGAAATTAAAATGGATCTTTTGATCCTCCCCCCTCCCCCATCATCACATGGCAATGAATGTAAGAGGTGTAACATTGTTACCATAATGTATTATTCTCAGAAATCCCATTGGGGGAGATTTACAAAACCTGGAGAGTGCAGAATCTGGCGCAGCTCTGCATGGCGGCCAATCAGCTTCTAACTTGCTTGTTAATTTAAGCTTTGAGAATAAAACCTGGAAGCTGATTGGTTCCCATGCAGAGCTGCTCCAGATTTTGCACTCTCCAGTTTTAGTAAATCCCCCCCAATGTATGTCTAGGGGGGGGGGGGACTCTTTTTATTGTCTCCCGGATGGGTGATGAGATGCTCTGTTCTCTCTCAGGGTGTAACCAGCTGCTGAGAGGAGTTCTGGGGGTGAACGGGGTGACCGGGGTGAAGCCTCCCCCATACCAGGCGCCGTATTCCGAATACTACTACCAGGTGCGTCTACCGATAAAACTCGCCAATTCTCTGCCAATCGTCTTATTGCCGATTCTCCCATTTCCAGGATTTGGTGTCTGTTTTCTACAATAATACTTGTAAATTGTGATGTCAGAAATGGCAGCCGGCCCATCCCCCTCCAGTACAGGATTCTGGAAAATATCCATTTTGTATAATTTGTCTGTAAGCTCCGATCCCTCCTGTAATCAATTATTAGGTAGCTGTACTGTTTGTCCTCACGTTGTAAAGTGCATATAAATCCTGCATAATAATAATAATAATAATAATAATAATGTGTCTCATTTCTGATGCTGTGTTGAACCTCCATGACTGCTATAGACGATCCTTCCTGTATATAATAGTCTGACACTGGGAGTGCAATACCCCGAGGCACCACTAGATGTCACTAATGTCCTGTGAAATATCTTCCGTTGTATAGACTAAGTGCAGGATTTAGGAATGACCACTAGATGTCGCCAGTGCCGGCTGTCTATATTCCTGCACAGCACAGTCCTCAGATTCACACCTACATGGGGCAGGGGGGGGGGGGGGGGTCAGTGGAGCATTTTTGGGGGGCTGATGGGACACCCCATGCTGACAGATTTATTAGGAGACTTTTTGGAGACACCACATGGAAAACATAGGGAACTGCACAACACTGGGCAGAGAAACCTCTGAGAGATTTAGGATTCATTTACTCATTGATTATCGATCGCTTATCTACTCAGATACAATGTAATCAATTAAACCGCCAACAGAGAGTAAAGGATTGTGAAGGAGGAAAATCTTCAGAGTATGGGGGATTCATTTGTTTCCATATGTAAGATCTCTACAGAGACCACCGATCGGTCACAAGAGATTCCACACCTTCCCAGCGATCGATCACAAGAGATTCCATACCTTCCCACCGATCGATCACAAGAGATTCCATAACTTCCCACCGATCGATCACAAGAGATTCCACACCTTCCCAGCGATCAGTCACAAGAGATTCCATACCTTCCCACCGATCGATCACAAGAGATTCCATAACTTCCCACCGATCGGTCACAAGAGATTCCACACCTTCCCAGCGATCAGTCACAAGAGATTCCATACCTTCCCACCGATCGGTCACAAGAGATTCCATAACTTCCCACCGATCGGTCACAAGAGATTCCATAACTTCCCACCGATCGGTCACAAGAGATTCCATAACTTCCCAGCGATCAGTCACAAGAGATTCCATACCTTCCCACCGATCGATCACAAGAGATTCCATAACTTCCCACGGATCGGTCACAAGAGATTCCATAACTTCCCACCGATCGGTCACAAGAGATTTCATAACTTCCCAGCGATCAGTCACAAGAGATTCCATACCTTCCCACCGATCGATCACAAGAGATTCCATAACTTCCCAGCGATCAGTCACAAGAGATTCCATAACTTCCCAGCGATCGGTCACAAGAGATTCTATACTTTCCCACCGATCGGGTCATGGATGGAAACAAGCCCACTTGTCCCATGATGACACAGGCAAGCTCGCCAGCACCAGGCTACCTCCTCCCCCCACTTGAAATCTGTGGTCCTCCAAAGAGGAAGGAACTTCACAAAGTACTATAATAATTAGTGATAAATCCGACACACAAATTATAACATCATTTAAATTCAACGCTAATTTTCATACTTCAGAATTTTGTTGGAACCATTTATATTCACCTTCAGGTAACTCATAGTCAGTCTGTGGACAGGTCAGGGCTATTGCCATGGAGCACCCAGTAGTGTCAGAGGGCGAGTCAAGGTCACCCCCTACCCAATGGAGGATAGTGGTCACCCCCTACCCAATGGAGGATAGTGGTCACCCCCTACCCAATGGACGGTAGTGGTCACCCCCTACCCAATGGAGGATAGTGGTCACCCCCTACCCAATGGAGGATAGTGGTCACCCCCTACCCAATGGATGATAGTGGTCACCCCCTACCCAATGGACGATAGTGGTCACCCCCTACCCAATGGACGATAGTGGTCACCCCCTACCCAATGGAGGATAGTGGTCACCCCCTACCCAATGGACGGTAGTGGTCACCCCCTACCCAATGGACGGTAGTGGTCACCCCCTACCCAATGGACGGTAGTGGTCACCCCCTACCCAATGGACGGTAGTGGTCACCCCCTACCCAATGGACGGTAGTGGTCACCCCCTACCCAATGGACGGTAGTGGTCACCCCCTACCCAATGGAGGATAGTGGTCACCCCCTACCCAATGGAGGATAGTGGTCACCCCCTACCCAATGGACGATAGTGGTCACCCCCTACCCAATGGACGATAGTGGTCACCCCCTACCCAATGGACGATAGTGGTCACCCCCTACCCAATGGACGATAGTGGTCACCCCCTACCCAATGGACGATAGTGGTCACCCCCTACTCAATGGAGAATAGTGGTCACCCCCTACCCAATGGACGATAGTGGTCACCCCCTACCCAATGGACGATAGTGGTCACCCCCTACCCAATGGAGGATAGTGGTCACCCCCTACCCAATGGACGATAGTGGTCACCCCCTACCCAATGGACGGTAGTGGTCACCCCCTACCCAATGGAGGATAGTGGTCACCCCCTACCCAATGGACGGTAGTGGTCACCCCCTACCCAATGGACGGTAGTGGTCACCCCCTACCCAATGGACGGTAGTGGTCACCCCCTACCCAATGGATGGTAGTGGTCACCCCTTACCCAATGGAGGATAGTGGTCACCCCCTACCCAATGGAGGATAGTGGTCACCCCCTACCCAATGGACGATAGTGGTCACCCCCTACCCAATGGACGATAGTGGTCACCCCCTACCCAATGGACGATAGTGGTCACCCCCTACCCAATGGACGATAGTGGTCACCCCCTACCCAATGGACGATAGTGGTCACCCCCTACCCAATGGACGATAGTGGTCACCCCCTACCCAATGGACGATAGTGGTCACCCCCTACTCAATGGAGAATAGTGGTCACCCCCTACCCAATGGACGATAGTGGTCACCCCCTACCCAATGGACGATAGTGGTCACCCCCTACCCAATGGAGGATAGTGGTCACGCCCTACCCAATGGACGGTAGTGGTCACCCCCTACCCAATGGACGATATTGGTCACCCCCTACCCAATGGACGGTAGTGGTCACCCCCTACCCAATGGACGATAGTGGTCACCCCCTACCCAATGGACGATAGTGGTCACGCCCTACCCAATGGACGGTAGTGGTCACCCCCTACCCAATGGACGGTAGTGGTCACGCCCTACCCAATGGACGGTAGTGGTCACCCCCTACCCAATGGACGGTAGTGGTCACCCCCTACGCAATGGACGGTAATGGTAACCCCCTACCCAATGGACGGTAGTGGTAACCCCCTACCCAATGGACGGTAGTGGTCACCCCCTACGCAATGGACGGTAATGGTAACCCCCTACCCAATGGACGGTAGTGGTCACCCCCTACCCAATGGACGGTAGTGGTAACCCCCTACCCAATGGACGGTAGTGGTCACCCCCTACCCAATGGACGGTAGTGGGGTCTGGCAGTGAATTCTCTCCCAAGACATCATAGGTGAGTCTCTTGAGAGGGTTTATGCCTCGCCTTGGATAGGCAAGGAGCCTCCAAGTACAGTCTGATGCCTCGTACACACTTTTCCCCGCGGGATTCCTCTCAAGCCTGCCTTGCATACACACTGTCACACAAAAGACCGCTGAACTTTTGAATGCCAAGAACGCGGTGACGTCAAAGACTACGACGAGCTGACAAAATGACGTTCTATGCTTCCGCGCATGTGTTGAATTGTTTACGAGCATGCGCGGTTTTTTTTCCCCCTCGGGAAAGCATACAGACAACCGGTTTTCTCGGCAGGATTTATTTCCTGACGGGAAAAAAGAAAGCTGTTTCTCTTTTTTTTTCCCAGCAGTTTTCCTGTTGGGAAAACTGCGATGGAGCATACACACGGCCCGTTTTCCCAGCCAAAAGCCGTCATGGCAGTTTTCTCGTTGGGAAAAACCGGTCGTGTGTACGAGGCATAAGAGTCTAGATCTGGATTTTTGGTACTGGTGGAACCAAGGAGTTCCAAAAATGGTTTAACTAAATCCAATTCAGGGAAGGAAAGCTCAGTGGTTTCATTAACATGGTTTGTACAAGTTCTGCTTCCATGGGATTCCATTCTCTCATCTGACTCCACATCTACAGCTGGGATTTCAGCTTCAGGACTGTCTATTCTGGGTTGCAGTGCATCTCGATCATTGAAGCTGATCAGATCTTCAACACCCTCTTTATGAAGCCTCTCAAAAACTCTCGAGCCTTGCTTTGTGCTCTTCTAAGGTCCTTCTGTTCAGGGTTCTGTAATCAATACACAGTGTCCCCTTCTTCTTCCTCACCACCACAATAGGGGAATCATAAGGACTCCTGGACTCCCAAATGACTCCTGACTTCTTCAGCAAGTTGCTTCCCGAGATCTTCGGGCTCACTGAGCGGTACCTGCCTTGCTCTTACCTGGAATAGTTTATCCTCCTGCAACCGAAACCGATACTGAGCACCAGTGGCGGTGCGTCCATAGTGGGCGCAGGAGCGCCGCCCCCTCTCTCCCCTGCACCTTCACTCACGTCAACAATACATAGGTTCATGCATTGCATGAATGTATGTGCTGCCGCCCACTATTCAGATGGCCGGCCCCCTGGCGAGCGCCGGCCATCTGAATAACAGCAGTTGGTTGGTTTTTGGAAGTGTCTATCAGAGCCAGCGGCTCTGATAGGCTTCCCTGTAATCGGCTTCCAAATAGTTAACCAGGGGACGCTTGGGCTGTGCGTTCCCTGGTTAACACTGATGCGCGTCTCAGCCAATCAGGTTCACTGGGTTTGGTTACCGGTAACCTGATTGGCTGAAGCGACATCAAGGGCGGGAGAAGACATGAGGAAGCGTGGAGGAGGACAGCGCTGACCCGAGGAAGGTAAGTGCAGGGCTGGGGACAAACTCGCTGCATTTGAGGGGGCAAACTGGTGGCGTTTGGGCACAGTGGCTGCGTTTAATGGGCACAGTGGTGGCCATTGATGTTTTTTTTTTTCAGTTTGTTTGCGCCCCCCCAAAGCAAGCCGCCCGACACCTCTGACACCTCTGACACCCCCAACACCTCTGACACCCCCAACACCCCCCACACCTCTGACACCCCGATACCTCTGACACCCCCGACACCTCTGACACCCCCCACACCTCTGACACCCCCCACACCTCTGACACCCCCACACACCTCTGACACCCCCCACACCTCTGATACCCCCCACACACCTCTGACACCCCCCACACCTCTGACACCCCGACACATCTGACACCCCCCACACCTCTGACACCCCGACACATCTGACACCCTGGGTTCGGACATATTTCAAAATGATAATGCAGTTACACAGACACAGGGAAACAAGATCACTGAAGCTGTTACAGAATTTCCCACAATGACACAGGCAAGTTAGCCCACATCTGGCTACATCTCCACACCTTCGAAGCGATCGGTCACCAGAGATTCCATACCTCCCCAGCGATCAGTCACCAGATATTCCATACCTTCCCTCTGATCGGTCACCAGAGATTCCATACCTCCCCAGTGATCGGTCACCAGAGATTCCATACCTCCCCAGCGATCGGTCACCAGAGATTCCATACCTTCCCTCTGATCGGTCACCAGAGATTCCATACCTTCCCTCTGATCGGTCACCAGAGATTCCATACCTCCCCAGCGATCGGTCACCAGAGATTCCATACCTTCCCTCTGATCGGTCACCAGAGATTCCATACCTTCCCTCTGATCGGTCACCAGAGATTCCATACCTCCCCAGCGATCGGTCACCAGAGATTCCATACCTTCCCTCTGATCGGTCACCAGAGATTCCATACCTCCCCAGCGATCAGTCACCAGATATTCCATACCTTCCCTCTGATCGGTCACCAGAGATTCCATACCTCCCCAGTGATCGGTCACCAGAGATTCCATACCTCCCCAGCGATCGGTCACCAGAGATTCCATACCTTCCCTCTGATCGGTCACCAGAGATTCCATACCTTCCCTCTGATCGGTCACCAGAGATTCCATACCTCCCCAGCGATCGGTCACCAGAGATTCCATACCTTCCCTCTGATCGGTCACCAGAGATTCCATACCTCCCCAGCGATCGGTCACCAGAGATTCCATACCTTCCCTCTGATCGGTCACCAGAGATTCCATACCTTCCTTCTGATTAGTCACAAGAGATTCCATAACTTCCCAGCGATCGGTCACCAGAGATTCCATACCTCCCCTCTGATCGGTCACCAGAGATTCCATACCTTCCTTCTGATTAGTCACAAGAGATTCCATACCTTCCCAGCGATCGGTCACCAGAGATTCCATACCTTCCCTCTGATCGGTCACCAGAGATTCCATACCTTCCTTCTGATTAGTCACAAGAGATTCCATACCTTCCCAGCGATCGGTCACCAGAGATTCCATACCTTCCCTCTGATCGGTCACCAGAGATTCCATACCTTCCTTCTGATTAGTCACAAGAGATTCCATAACTTCCCAGCGATCGGTCACCAGAGATTCCATACCTTCCCTCTGATCGGTCACCAGAGATTCCATACCTTCCTTCTGATTAGTCACCAGAGATTCCATACCTTCCCTCTGATTGGTCACAAGAGATTCCATACCAAAACTCTGACTGTTCACGTGAGATTCCTTGCCTTCCCTCTGATTGACCACAAGTGGTTCCATACCTTCCCTCTGACCAAACACACGAGATTCCATACTTTCTCTCCAATGGAAGCCCCTCCTTTCTACATAGCCGACCTTCTGTTAGGGAAGAGGTCATAATACAACTTCACTGATAATAAGATCATTAAATTCTCTACTAATTCCACATCAACTGCACTTCATTATCCGCCAGTAACTGGATTTCTGTGTCCATCTGGTATACAGGTCCTTCTCAAAAAATTAGCATATTGTGATAAAGTTCATTATTTTCTGTAATGTACTGATAAACATTAGACTTTCATATATTTTAGATTCATTACACACAACTGAAGTAGTTCAAGCCTTTTCTTGTTTTAATATTCATGATTTTGGCATACAGCTCATGACAACCCAAAATTCCTATCTCAAAAAATTAGCATATCATGAAAAGGTTCTCTAAACGAGCTATTAACCTAATCATCTGAATCAACTAATTAACTCTAAACACCTGCAAAAGATTCCTGAGGCTTTTAAAAACTCCCAGCCTGGTTCATTACTCAAAACCGCAATCATGGGTAAGACTGCCGACCTGACTGCTGTCCAGAAGGCCATCATTGACACCCTCAAGCAAGAGGGTAAGACACAGAAAGAAATTTCTGAACGAATAGGCTGTTCCCAGAGTGCTGTATCAAGGCACCTCAGTGGGAAGTCTGTGGGAAGGAAAAAGTGTGGCAGAAAACGCTGCACAACGAGAAGAGGTGACCGGACCCTGAAGAAGATTGTGGAGAAGGACCGATTCCAGACCTTGGAGGACCTGCGGAAGCAGTGGACTGAGTCTGGAGTAGAAACATCCAGAGCCACTGTGAACAGGCATGTGCAGGAAATGGGCTACAGGTGCCGCATTCCCCAGGTCAAGCCACCTTTGAACCAGAAACAGCGGCAGAAGCGCCTGACCTGGGCTACAGAGAAGCAGCACTGGACTGTTGCTCAGTGGTCCAAAGTACATTCGGAAATCAAGGTGCCAGAGTCTGGAGGAAGACTGGGGAGAGGGAAATGCCAAAATGCCTGAAGTCCAGTGTCAAGTACCCACAGTCAGTGATGGTCTGGGGTGCCATGTCAGCTGCTGGTGTTGGTCCACTGTGTTTTATCAAGGGCAGGGTCAATGCAGCTAGCTATCAGGAGATTTTGGAGCACTTCATGCTTCCATCTGCTGAAAAGCTTTATGGAGATGAAGATTTCATTTTTCAGCACGACCTGGCACCTGCTCACAGTGCCAAAACCACTGGTAAATGGTTTACTGACCATGGTATTACTGTGCTCAATTGGCCTGCCAACTCTCCTGACCTGAACCCCATAGAGAATCTGTGGGATATTGGGAAGAGAAAGTTGAGAGACGCAAGACCCAACACTCTGGATGAGCTTAAGGCCGCTATCGAAGCATCCTGGGCCTCCATAACACCTCAGCAGTGCCACAGGCTGGTTGCCTCCATGCCACGCCGCATTGAAGCAGTCATTTCTGCAAAAGGATTCCCTACCAAGTATTGAGTGCATAACTGAACAGAATTATTTCAAGGTTGACTTTTTTTGTATTAAAAACACTTTTCTTTTATTGGTCGGATGAAATATGCTAATTTTTTGAGATAGGATTTTTGGGTTTTCATGAGCTGTATGCCAAAATCATCAATATTAAAACAAGAAAAGGCTTGAACTACTTCAGTTGTGTGTAATGAATCTAAAATATATGAAAGTCTAATGTTTATCAGTACATTACAGAAAATAATGAACTTTATCACAATATGCTAATTTTTTGAGAAGGACCTGTATAACTGTACAGGATCCCTTACACCCAGTGTAAGAACAGATACTGAGACTTACACCCAGTGTAAGAACAGATACCGAGACTTACACCCAGTGTAAGAACAGATACCGAGACTTACACCCAGTGTAAGAACAGATACCGAGACTTACACCCAGTGTAAGAACAGATACTGAGACTTACACCCAGTGTAAGAACAGATACCGAGACTTACACCCAGTGTAAGAACAGATACCGAGACTTACACCCAGTGTAAGAACAGATACCGAGACTTACACCCTGTTTAAGAACAGATACTGAGACTTAAGCCTCGTACACACGGCTGATAATCTCGTCAGGAAAAAACAGGCCGACGAGAATCCAGATGAGAAAATAGAGAGCAGGTTCTCTATTTTTATCGTCAAGATTCTGGCCAGTTTTCTTGACGATAAAACATGAAAGCCTCGTACAGACGGCCGGTTTTCTCGGCAAGAAAGCTCTCCCGGCAATTTTCTTTTAGTTTCTTGACGAAAAAACTGTCCGTGTGTACGAGGCTTTACACCCAGTGTAAGAACAGATACCGAGACTAATGCCGCGTACACACAACCATTTTTCTCGTCGGGAAAAATAATTTTTTTTCTCTTTGACGAGAAAAACGACCGTGTGTGGGGCTTTTGGTCATTTTTCCCGACGAGAAAAACTGCATTTTTTTCCGCGGCAGTTTTCCTATAGGGAAACACTGCCGGGGAGCCTACACACGGTCGTTTTTCTCGAGAAAAAATGACAGGAAAAACGGCCGTGTGTAGGGGACCAAGCCGGTCCTCATTTTTCCTGTCGGGATTCACGGCGGTGTTTTCACCTCTGTGAATCTCGATCGTGTGTACGCGGCATTACACCCAGTGTAAGAACAGATACTGAGACTTACACCCAGTGTAAGAACAGATACCGAGACTTAAGCCTCGTACACACGGCCGAGTTTCTCGTTGAAAAACGACAAGAAACTTGCCGGCAGAGCTTTCTTGCCGAGTAAACCGGTCGTGTGTACGCGGCCATCATGTTTCTCGTCAAGAAAACCAACAAGAATCTCAACGAGAAAAATAGAGATCCTGCTCTCTATTTTCTCGTCGAGATTCTCGTCAGCCTGTTTCTCGACGAGAAAATTGTGTGTGTGTGTACACTTACCTGTCCTCGCGGAAGCCCGCGCATGCTCAAAATGACTTTGACGCATGCGCGGTAGCTTCCTAGGCATAGGTAGGGTGTAGCAAGATGGCAGAGACGGCATCGAATGTGACGAGCACACGCTCGTCGTAGTCGATGACGTCACCGCGCTCGTGCCATTTAAAGAACCGCGGGTTCTTTGAAACGAGCGTGTGTACACTCGGCCGGGACAAGTTTCTTGTACAAGAATCTCGTCGAAAAAAACGACATGTTTTTTTCGACGAGAATCTCGGCCGTGTGTACGAGGCCTTACACCCAGTGTAAGAACAGATACTGAGACTTACACCCAGTGTAAGAACAGATACTGAGACTTACACCCAGTGTAAGAACAGATACCGAGACTTACACCCAGTGTAAGAACAGATACTGAGACTTACACCCAGTGTAAGAACAGATACCGAGACTTACACCCAGTGTAAGAACAGATACTGAGACTTACACCCAGTGTAAGAACAGATACTGAGACTTACACCCAGTGTAAGAACAGATACTGAGACTTACACCCAGTGTAAGAACAGATACTGAGACTTACACCCAGTGTAAGAACAGATACTGAGACTTACACCCAGTGTAAGAACAGATACTGAGACTTACACCCAGTGTAAGAACAGATACTGAGACTTACACCCAGTGTAAGAACAGATACTGAGACTTACACCCAGTGTAAGAACAGATACTGAGACTTACACCCAGTGTAAGAACAGATACCGAGACTTACACCCAGTGTAAGAACAGATACCGAGACTTACACCCAGTGTAAGAACAGATACCGAGAATGACACCCAGTGTAAGAACAGATACTGAGACTTACACCCAGTGTAAGAACAGATACTGAGACTTACACCCAGTGTAAGAACAGATACCGAGACTTACACCCAGTGTAAGAACAGATACTGAGACTTACACCCAGTGTAAGAACAGATACTGAGACTTACACCCAGTGTAAGAACAGATACCGAGACTTACACCCAGTGTAAGAACAGATACCGAGACTTACACCCAGTGTAAGAACAGATACCGAGACTTACACCCAGTGTAAGAACAGATACTGAGACTTACACCCAGTGTAAGAACAGATACTGAGACTTACACCCAGTGTAAGAACAGATACTGAGACTTACACCCAGTGTAAGAACAGATACTGAGACTTACACCCAGTGTAAGAACAGATACTGAGACTTACACCCAGTGTAAGAACAGATACTGAGACTTACACCCAGTGTAAGAACAGATACTGAGACTTACACCCAGTGTAAGAACAGATACTGAGACTTACACCCAGTGTAAGAACAGATACTGAGACTTACACCCAGTGTAAGAACAGATACTGAGACTTACACCCAGTGTAAGAACAGATACTGAGACTTACACCCAGTGTAAGAACAGATACTGAGACTTACACCCAGTGTAAGAACAGATACTGAGACTTACACCCAGTGTAAGAACAGATACCGAGACTTACACCCAGTGTAAGAACAGATACTGAGAATGACACCCAGTGTAAGAACAGATACTGAGACTTACACCCAGTGTAAGAACAGATACTGAGACTTACACCCAGTGTAAGAACAGATACCGAGACTTACACCCAGTGTAAGAACAGATACTGAGACTTACACCCAGTGTAAGAACAGATACTGAGACTTACACCCAGTGTAAGAACAGATACCGAGACTTACACCCAGTGTAAGAACAGATACTGAGACTTACACCCAGTGTAAGAACAGATACCGAGACTTACACCCAGTGTAAGAACAGATACTGAGACTTACACCCAGTGTAAGAACAGATACTGAGACTTACACCCAGTGTAAGAACAGATACTGAGACTTACACCCAGTGTAAGAACAGATACCGAGACTTACACCCAGTGTAAGAACAGATACTGAGACTTACACCCAGTGTAAGAACAGATACTGAGACTTACACCCAGTGTAAGAACAGATACTGAGACTTACACCCAGTGTAAGAACAGATACTGAGACTTACACCCAGTGTAAGAACAGATACTGAGACTTACACCCAGTGTAAGAACAGATACTGAGACTTACACCCAGTGTAAGAACAGATACCGAGACTTACACCCAGTGTAAGAACAGATACTGAGAATGACACCCAGTGTAAGAACAGATACCGAGACTTACACCCAGTGTAAGAACAGATACTGAGACTTACACCCAGTGTAAGAACAGATACTGAGACTTACACCCAGTGTAAGAACAGATACCGAGACTTACACCCAGTGTAAGAACAGATACTGAGACTTACACCCAGTGTAAGAACAGATACCGAGACTTAGGCCTCGTACACACGGCCGAGATTCTCGTTGAAAAAAACATGTCGTTTTTTTCGACGAGATTCTTGGACAAGAAACTTGTCCCGGCCGAGTGTACACACGCTCGTTTCAAAGAACCCGCGGTTCTTTGAAAGGAGCGTACGCGGTGACGTCATCGACTACGTCGAGCATGCGCTCGTCACATTCGATGCCGTCGCCGCCATCTTGGTATACCCTACGTATGCCTAGGAAGCTACCGCGCATGCGTCAAATTCATTTCGAACATGCGCGGGCTTCGGGGAGGACAGGTAAGTGTACACACACTCACTTTTCTCGTCGAGAAACATGCCGAGGAGAATCTCGACGAGAAAATAGAGAGCAGGTTCTCTATTTTCTCGTCGAGGTTTCTTGTCGGTTTTCTCGACGAGAAACCCGATAGCAGCGTACACACGACCGATTTACTCGGCAAGACCTCTGCCAGCAAGTTTCTTGCTGGTTCTTGCCGAGAAAATCGGTCGTGTGTACGAGGCCTTACACCCAGTGTAAGAACAGATACTGAGACTTACACCCAGTGTAAGAACAGACACCGAGACTTACACCCAGGGTAAGAACAGATACTGAGACTTACACCCAGTGTAAGAACAGATACTGAGACTTACACCCAGTGTAAGAACAGATACTGAGACTTACACCCAGTGTAAGAACAGACACCGAGACTTACACCCAGGGTAAGAACAGATACTGAGACTTACACCCAGTGTAAGAACAGATACTGAGACTTACACCCAGGGTAAGAACAGATACTGAGACTTACACCCAGTGTAAGAACAGACACCGAGACTTACACCCAGGGTAAGAACAGATACTGAGACTTACACCCAGTGTAAGAACAGATACTGAGACTTACACCCAGGGTAAGAACAGATACTGAGACTTACACCCAGTGTAAGAACAGACACCGAGACTTACACCCAGGGTAAGAACAGATACTGAGACTTACACCCAGTGTAAGAACAGATACTGAGACTTACACCCAGTGTAAGAACAGATACTGAGACTTACACCCAGTGTAAGAACAGACACCGAGACTTACACCCAGGGTAAGAACAGATACTGAGACTTACACCCAGTGTAAGAACAGACACCGAGACTTACACCCAGGGTAAGAACAGATACTGAGACTTACACCCAGTGTAAGAACAGATACTGAGACTTACACCCAGTGTAAGAACAGATACTGAGACTTACACCCAGGGTAAGAACAGATACTGAGAATGACACCCAGTGTAAGAACAGATACCGAGACTTACACCCAGTGTAAGAACAGATACTGAGACTTACACCCAGTGTAAGAACAGACACCGAGACTTACACCCAGGGTAAGAACAGATACTGAGACTTACACCCAGTGTAAGAACAGATACTGAGACTTACACCCAGGGTAAGAACAGATACTGAGACTTACACCCAGTGTAAGAACAGACACCGAGACTTACACCCAGGGTAAGAACAGATACTGAGACTTACACCCAGTGTAAGAACAGATACTGAGACTTACACCCAGGGTAAGAACAGATACTGAGACTTACACCCAGTGTAAGAACAGACACCGAGACTTACACCCAGGGTAAGAACAGATACTGAGACTTACACCCAGTGTAAGAACAGATACTGAGACTTACACCCAGTGTAAGAACAGATACTGAGACTTACACCCAGTGTAAGAACAGACACCGAGACTTACACCCAGGGTAAGAACAGATACTGAGACTTACACCCAGTGTAAGAACAGACACCGAGACTTACACCCAGGGTAAGAACAGATACTGAGACTTACACCCAGTGTAAGAACAGATACTGAGACTTACACCCAGTGTAAGAACAGATACTGAGACTTACACCCAGTGTAAGAACAGATACTGAGACTTACACCCAGGGTAAGAACAGATACTGAGAATGACACCCAGTGTAAGAACAGATACCGAGACTTACACCCAGTGTAAGAACAGATACTGAGACTTACACCCAGTGTAAGAACAGACACCGAGACTTACACCCAGGGTAAGAACAGATACTGAGACTTACACCCAGTGTAAGAACAGATACTGAGACTTACACCCAGGGTAAGAACAGATACTGAGACTTACACCCAGTGTAAGAACAGACACCGAGACTTACACCCAGTGTAAGAACAGATACTGAGACTTACACCCAGGGTAAGAACAGATACTGAGACTTACACCCAGTGTAAGAACAGACACCGAGACTTACACCCAGGGTAAGAACAGATACTGAGACTTACACCCAGTGTAAGAACAGATACTGAGACTTACACCCAGGGTAAGAACAGATACTGAGACTTACACCCAGGGTAAGAACAGATACTGAGACTTACACCCAGTGTAAGAACAGACACCGAGACTTACACCCAGGGTAAGAACAGATACTGAGACTTACACCCAGGGTAAGAACAGATACTGAGACTTACACCCAGGGTAAGAACAGACACCGAGACTTACACCCAGGGTAAGAACAGATACTGAGACTTACACCCAGGGTAAGAACAGATACTGAGACTTACACCCAGGGTAAGAACAGACACCGAGACTTACACCCAGGGTAAGAACAGATACTGAGACTTACACCCAGTGTAAGAACAGACACCGAGACTTACACCCAGGGTAAGAACAGATACTGAGACTTACACCCAGTGTAAGAACAGATACTGAGACTTACACCCAGGGTAAGAACAGATACTGAGACTTACACCCAGGGTAAGAACAGATACTGAGACTTACACCCAGTGTAAGAACAGACACCGAGACTTACACCCAGGGTAAGAACAGATACTGAGACTTACACCCAGGGTAAGAACAGACACCGAGACTTACACCCAGGGTAAGAACAGATACTGAGACTTACACCCAGTGTAAGAACAGACACCGAGACTTACACCCAGGGTAAGAACAGATACTGAGACTTACACCCAGGGTAAGAACAGATACTGAGACTTACACCCAGGGTAAGAACAGATACTGAGACTTACACCCAGTGTAAGAACAGATACCGAGACTTACACCCAGTGTAAGAACAGATACTGAGAATGACACCCAGTGTAAGAACAGATACTGAGAATGACACCCAGTGTAAGAACAGATACTGAGAATGACACCCAGTGTAAGAACAGATACTGAGAATGACACCCAGTGTAAGAACAGATACTGAGACTTACACCCAGGGTAAGAACAGATACTGAGAATGACACCCAGTGTAAGAACAGATACTGAGAATGACACCCAGTGTAAGAACAGATACTGAGAATGACACCCAGTGTAAGAACAGATACTGAGAATGACACCCAGTGTAAGAACAGATACTGAGAATGACACCCAGTGTAAGAACAGATACTGAGAATGACACCCAGTGTAAGAACAGATACTGAGACTTACACCCAGGGTAAGAACAGATACTGAGAATGACACCCAGTGTAAGAACAGATACTGAGAATGACACCCAGTGTAAGAACAGATACTGAGAATGACACACAGTGTAAGAACAGATACTGAGAATGACACCCAGGGTAAGAACAGATACTGAGAATGACACCCAGTGTAAGAACAGATACTGAGAATGACACCCAGTGTAAGAACAGATACTGAGAATGACACCCAGGGTAAGAACAGATACTGAGAATGACACCCAGTGTAAGAACAGATACTGAGAATGACACCCAGTGTAAGAACAGATACCGAGACTTACACCCAGTGTAAGAACAGATACTGAGAATGACACCCAGTGTAAGAACAGATACTGAGAATGACACCCAGTGTAAGAACAGATACTGAGAATGACACCCAGTGTAAGAATAGATACTGAGAATGACACCCAGTGTAAGAACAGATACTGAGAATGACACCCAGTGTAAGAACAGATACCGAGACTTACACCCAGTGTAAGAACAGATACCGAGACTTACACCCAGGGTAAGAACAGATACTGAGAATGACACCCAGGGTAAGAACAGATACTGAGACTTACACCCAGGGTAAGAACAGATACTGAGACTTACACCCAGGGTAAGAACAGATACTGAGAATGACACCCAGTGTAAGAACAGATACTGAGAATGACACCCAGTGTAAGAACAGATACTAAGAATGACACCCAGTGTAAGAACAGATACCGAGACTTACACCCAGTGTAAGAACAGATACCGAGACTTACACCCAGGGTAAGAACAGATACTGAGAATGACACCCAGTGTAAGAACAGATACTGAGACTTACACCCAGGGTAAGAACAGATACTGAGACTTACACCCAGGGTAAGAACAGATACTGAGACTTACACCCAGGGTAAGAACAGATACTGAGAATGACACCCAGTGTAAGAACAGATACTGAGAATGACACCCAGTGTAAGAATAGATACTGAGTATGACACCCAGTGTAAGAACAGATACTGAGAATGACACCCAGTGTAAGAACAGATACTGAGACTTACACCCAGGGTAAGAACAGATACTGAGAATGACACCCAGTGTAAGAACAGATACTGAGAATGACACCCAGTGTAAGAACAGATACTGAGAATGACACCCAGTGTAAGAACAGATACTGAGAATGACACCCAGGGTAAGAACAGATACTGAGAATGACACCCAGTGTAAGAACAGATACTGAGAATGACAGCCAGTGTAAGAACAGATACCGAGACTTACACCCAGTGTAAGAACAGATACTGAGAATGACACCCAGTGTAAGAACAGATACTGAGAATGACACCCAGTGTAAGAACAGATACTGAGAATGACACCCAGTGTAAGAACAGATACTGAGAATGACACCCAGTGTAAGAATAGATACTGAGAATGACACCCAGTGTAAGAACAGATACTGAGAATGACACCCAGTGTAAGAACAGATACCGAGACTTACACCCAGTGTAAGAACAGATACCGAGACTTACACCCAGGGTAAGAACAGATACTGAGAATGACACCCAGGGTAAGAACAGATACTGAGACTTACACCCAGGGTAAGAACAGATACTGAGACTTACACCCAGGGTAAGAACAGATACTGAGAATGACACCCAGTGTAAGAACAGATACCGAGACTTACACCCAATGTAAGAACAGATACTGAGAATGACACCCAGTGTAAGAACAGATACTGAGAATGACACCCAGTGTAAGAATAGATACTGAGTATGACACCCAGTGTAAGAACAGATACTGAGAATGACACCCAGTGTAAGAACAGATACTGAGACTTACACCCAGGGTAAGAACAGATACTGAGAATGACACCCAGGGTAAGAACAGATACTGAGAATGACACCCAGTGTAAGAACAGATACTGAGAATGACACCCAGTGTAAGAACAGATACTGAGAATGACACCCAGGGTAAGAACAGATACTGAGAATGACACCCAGTGTAAGAACAGATACTGAGAATGACACCCAGGGTAAGAACAGATACTGAGAATGACACCCAGTGTAAGAACAGATACCGAGACTTACACCCAGTGTAAGAACAGATACTGAGAATGACACCCAGTGTAAGAACAGATACTGAGAATGACACCCAGTGTAAGAACAGATACTGAGAATGACACCCAGTGTAAGAATAGATACTGAGAATGACACCCAGTGTAAGAACAGATACTGAGAATGACACCCAGTGTAAGAACAGATACCGAGACTTACACCCAGTGTAAGAACAGATACCGAGACTTACACCCAGGGTAAGAACAGATACTGAGAATGACACCCAGGGTAAGAACAGATACTGAGACTTACACCCAGGGTAAGAACAGATACTGAGACTTACACCCAGGGTAAGAACAGATACTGAGAATGACACCCAGTGTAAGAACAGATACTGAGAATGACACCCAGTGTAAGAACAGATACTAAGAATGACACCCAGTGTAAGAACAGATACCGAGACTTACACCCAGTGTAAGAACAGATACCGAGACTTACACCCAGGGTAAGAACAGATACTGAGAATGACACCCAGTGTAAGAACAGATACTGAGACTTACACCCAGGGTAAGAACAGATACTGAGACTTACACCCAGGGTAAGAACAGATACTGAGACTTACACCCAGGGTAAGAACAGATACTGAGAATGACACCCAGTGTAAGAACAGATACCGAGACTTACACCCAATGTAAGAACAGATACTGAGAATGACACCCAGTGTAAGAACAGATACTGAGAATGACACCCAGTGTAAGAATAGATACTGAGTATGACACCCAGTGTAAGAACAGATACTGAGAATGACACCCAGTGTAAGAACAGATACTGAGACTTACACCCAGGGTAAGAACAGATACTGAGAATGACACCCAGTGTAAGAACAGATACCGAGACTTACACCCAGTGTAAGAACAGATACTGAGACTTACACCCAGTGTAAGAACAGATACTGAGAATGACACCCAGTGTAAGAACAGATACTGAGAATGACACCCAGTGTAAGAACAGATACTAAGAATGACACCCAGTGTAAGAACAGATACTGAGAATGACACCCAGTGTAAGAACAGATACTGAGAATGACACCCAGTGTAAGAACAGATACCGAGACTTACACCCAGTGTAAGAACAGATACAGAGACTTACACCCAGGGTAAGAACAGATACTGAGAATGACACCCAGGGTAAGAACAGATACTGAGACTTACACCCAGTGTAAGAACAGATACTGAGACTTACACCCAGGGTAAGAACAGATACCGAGACTTACACCCAGGGTAAGAACAGATACTGAGAATGACACCCAGGGTAAGAACAGATACTGAGAATGACACCCAGTGTAAGAACAGATACTGAGAATGACACCCAGTGTAAGAACAGATACTGAGAATGACACCCAGTGTAAGAACAGATACTGAGAATGACACCCAGTGTAAGAACAGATACTGAGAATGACACCCAGTGTAAGAACAGATACTGAGAATGACACCCAGTGTAAGAACAGATACTGAGAATGACACCCAGTGTAAGAACAGATACTGAGAATGACACCCAGTGTAAGAACAGATACTGAGACTTACACCCAGGGTAAGAACAGATACTGAGAATGACACCCAGTGTAAGAACAGATACTGAGAATGACACCCAGGGTAAGAACAGATACTGAGAATGACACCCAGGGTAAGAACAGATACTGAGACTTACACCCAGGGTAAGAACAGATACTGAGACTTACACCCAGGGTAAGAACAGATACTGAGAATGACACCCAGTGTAAGAACAGATACTGAGAATGACACCCAGTGTAAGAACAGATACTAAGAATGACACCCAGTGTAAGAACAGATACCGAGACTTACACCCAGTGTAAGAACAGATACCGAGACTTACACCCAGGGTAAGAACAGATACTGAGAATGACACCCAGTGTAAGAACAGATACTGAGACTTACACCCAGGGTAAGAACAGATACTGAGACTTACACCCAGGGTAAGAACAGATACTGAGACTTACACCCAGGGTAAGAACAGATACTGAGAATGACACCCAGTGTAAGAACAGATACCGAGACTTACACCCAATGTAAGAACAGATACTGAGAATGACACCCAGTGTAAGAACAGATACTGAGAATGACACCCAGTGTAAGAACAGATACTGAGAATGACACCCAGTGTAAGAACAGATACTGAGAATGACACCCAGTGTAAGAACAGATACTGAGAATGACACCCAGTGTAAGAACAGATACTGAGACTTACACCCAGGGTAAGAACAGATACTGAGAATGACACCCAGTGTAAGAACAGATACTGAGAATGACACCCAGTGTAAGAACAGATACTGAGAATGACACCCAGTGTAAGAACAGATACTGAGAATGACACCCAGTGTAAGAATAGATACTGAGAATGACACCCAGTGTAAGAACAGATACTGAGAATGACACCCAGTGTAAGAACAGATACCGAGACTTACACCCAGTGTAAGAACAGATACCGAGACTTACACCCAGGGTAAGAACAGATACTGAGAATGACACCCAGGGTAAGAACAGATACTGAGACTTACACCCAGGGTAAGAACAGATACTGAGACTTACACCCAGGGTAAGAACAGATACTGAGAATGACACCCAGTGTAAGAACAGATACTGAGAATGACACCCAGTGTAAGAACAGATACTAAGAATGACACCCAGTGTAAGAACAGATACTAAGAATGACACCCAGTGTAAGAACAGATACCGAGACTTACACCCAGTGTAAGAACAGATACCGAGACTTACACCCAGGGTAAGAACAGATACTGAGAATGACACCCAGTGTAAGAACAGATACTGAGACTTACACCCAGGGTAAGAACAGATACTGAGACTTACACCCAGGGTAAGAACAGATACTGAGACTTACACCCAGGGTAAGAACAGATACTGAGAATGACACCCAGTGTAAGAACAGATACCGAGACTTACACCCAATGTAAGAACAGATACTGAGAATGACACCCAGTGTAAGAACAGATACTGAGAATGACACCCAGTGTAAGAATAGATACTGAGTATGACACCCAGTGTAAGAACAGATACTGAGAATGACACCCAGTGTAAGAACAGATACTGAGACTTACACCCAGGGTAAGAACAGATACTGAGAATGACACCCAGTGTAAGAACAGATACCGAGACTTACACCCAGTGTAAGAACAGATACTGAGACTTACACCCAGTGTAAGAACAGATACTGAGAATGACACCCAGTGTAAGAACAGATACTGAGAATGACACCCAGTGTAAGAACAGATACTAAGAATGACACCCAGTGTAAGAACAGATACTGAGAATGACACCCAGTGTAAGAACAGATACTGAGAATGACACCCAGTGTAAGAACAGATACCGAGACTTACACCCAGTGTAAGAACAGATACAGAGACTTACACCCAGGGTAAGAACAGATACTGAGAATGACACCCAGGGTAAGAACAGATACTGAGACTTACACCCAGTGTAAGAACAGATACTGAGACTTACACCCAGGGTAAGAACAGATACCGAGACTTACACCCAGGGTAAGAACAGATACTGAGAATGACACCCAGGGTAAGAACAGATACTGAGAATGACACCCAGTGTAAGAACAGATACTGAGAATGACACCCAGTGTAAGAACAGATACTGAGAATGACACCCAGTGTAAGAACAGATACTGAGAATGACACCCAGTGTAAGAACAGATACTGAGAATGACACCCAGTGTAAGAACAGATACTGAGAATGACACCCAGTGTAAGAACAGATACTGAGAATGACACCCAGTGTAAGAACAGATACTGAGAATGACACCCAGTGTAAGAACAGATACTGAGACTTACACCCAGGGTAAGAACAGATACTGAGAATGACACCCAGTGTAAGAACAGATACTGAGAATGACACCCAGTGTAAGAACAGATACTGAGAATGACACCCAGTGTAAGAACAGATACTGAGAATGACACCCAGTGTAAGAACAGATACTGAGAATGACACCCAGTGTAAGAACAGATACTGAGAATGACACCCAGTGTAAGAACAGATACTGAGACTTACACCCAGGGTAAGAACAGATACTGAGAATGACACCCAGTGTAAGAACAGATACTGAGAATGACACCCAGTGTAAGAACAGATACTGAGAATGACACCCAGTGTAAGAACAGATACTGAGAATGACACCCAGGGTAAGAACAGATACTGAGAATGACACCCAGTGTAAGAACAGATACTGAGAATGACACCCAGTGTAAGAACAGATACTGAGACTTACACCCAGGGTAAGAACAGATACTGAGAATGACACCCAGTGTAAGAACAGATACTGAGAATGACACCCAGTGTAAGAACAGATACTGAGAATGACACCCAGGGTAAGAACAGATACTGAGACTTACACCCAGTGTAAGAACAGATACTGAGACTTACACCCAGTGTAAGAACAGATACCGAGACTTACACCCAGTGTAAGAACAGATACTGAGACTTACACCCAGTGTAAGAACAGATACTGAGACTTACACCCAGTGTAAGAACAGATACCGAGACTTACACCCAGTGTAAGAACAGATACCGAGACTTACACCCAGTGTAAGAACAGATACCGAGACTTACACCCAGTGTAAGAACAGATACTGAGACTTACACCCAGTGTAAGAACAGATACTGAGACTTACACCCAGTGTAAGAACAGATACCGAGACTTACACCCAGTGTAAGAACAGATACCGAGACTTACACCCAGTGTAAGAACAGATACTGAGACTTACACCCAGTGTAAGAACAGATACTGAGACTTACACCCAGTGTAAGAACAGATACTGAGACTTACACCCAGTGTAAGAACAGATACTGAGACTTACACCCAGTGTAAGAACAGATACTGAGACTTACACCCAGTGTAAGAACAGATACCGAGACTTACACCCAGTGTAAGAACAGATACTGAGAATGACACCCAGTGTAAGAACAGATACCGAGACTTACACCCAGTGTAAGAACAGATACTGAGACTTACACCCAGTGTAAGAACAGATACTGAGACTTACACCCAGTGTAAGAACAGATACTGAGACTTACACCCAGTGTAAGAACAGATACCGAGACTTACACCCAGTGTAAGAACAGATACTGAGACTTACACCCAGTGTAAGAACAGATACCGAGACTTAGGCCTCGTACACACGGCCGAGATTCTCGTTGAAAAAAACATGTCGTTTTTCTTGACGAGATTCTTGGACAAGAAACTTGTCCCGGCCGAGTGTACACACGCTCGTTTCAAAGAACCCGCGGTTCTTTGAAAGGAGCGTACGCGGTGACGTCATCGACTACGTCGAGCATGCGCTCGTCACATTCGATGCCGTCGCCGCCATCTTGGTATACCCTACGTATGCCTAGGAAGCTACCGCGCATGCGTCAAATTCATTTCGAACATGCGCGGGCTTCGGGGAGGACAGGTAAGTGTACACACACTCACTTTTCTCGTCGAGAAACATGCCGAGGAGAATCTCGACGAGAAAATAGAGAGCAGGTTCTCTATTTTCTCGTCGAGGTTTCTTGTCGGTTTTCTCGACGAGAAACCCGATAGCCGCGTACACACGACCGATTTACTCGGCAAGACCTCTGCCAGCAAGTTTCTTGCTGGTTCTTGCCGAGAAAATCGGTCGTGTGTACGAGGCCTTACACCCAGTGTAAGAACAGATACTGAGACTTACACCCAGTGTAAGAACAGATACTGAGACTTACACCCAGTGTAAGAACAGACACCGAGACTTACACCCAGGGTAAGAACAGATACTGAGACTTACACCCAGTGTAAGAACAGATACTGAGACTTACACCCAGTGTAAGAACAGATACTGAGACTTACACCCAGTGTAAGAACAGACACCGAGACTTACACCCAGGGTAAGAACAGATACTGAGACTTACACCCAGTGTAAGAACAGATACTGAGACTTACACCCAGTGTAAGAACAGACACCGAGACTTACACCCAGGGTAAGAACAGATACTGAGACTTACACCCAGTGTAAGAACAGATACTGAGACTTACACCCAGGGTAAGAACAGATACTGAGACTTACACCCAGGGTAAGAACAGATACTGAGACTTACACCCAGTGTAAGAACAGACACTGAGACTTACACCCAGGGTAAGAACAGATACTGAGACTTACACCCAGGGTAAGAACAGATACTGAGACTTACACCCAGGGTAAGAACAGACACCGAGACTTACACCCAGGGTAAGAACAGATACTGAGACTTACACCCAGGGTAAGAACAGATACTGAGACTTACACCCAGTGTAAGAACAGATACCGAGACTTACACCCAGGGTAAGAACAGACACCGAGACTTACACCCAGGGTAAGAACAGATACTGAGACTTACACCCAGTGTAAGAACAGATACTGAGACTTACACCCAGGGTAAGAACAGATACTGAGACTTACACCCAGGGTAAGAACAGATACTGAGACTTACACCCAGGGTAAGAACAGACACCGAGACTTACACCCAGGGTAAGAACAGATACTGAGACTTACACCCAGGGTAAGAACAGACACCGAGACTTACACCCAGGGTAAGAACAGATACTGAGACTTACACCCAGTGTAAGAACAGACACCGAGACTTACACCCAGGGTAAGAACAGATACTGAGACTTACACCCAGGGTAAGAACAGATACTGAGACTTACACCCAGGGTAAGAACAGATACTGAGACTTACACCCAGTGTAAGAACAGATACCGAGACTTACACCCAGTGTAAGAACAGATACCGAGACTTACACCCAGGGTAAGAACAGATACTGAGAATGACACCCAGTGTAAGAACAGATACTGAGAATGACACCCAGTGTAAGAACAGATACCGAGACTTACACCCAGTGTAAGAACAGATACCGAGACTTACACCCAGGGTAAGAACAGATACTGAGAATGACACCCAGTGTAAGAACAGATACTGAGACTTACACCCAGGGTAAGAACAGATACTGAGACTTACACCCAGGGTAAGAACAGATACTGAGACTTACACCCAGGGTAAGAACAGATACTGAGAATGACACCCAGTGTAAGAACAGATACCGAGACTTACACCCAATGTAAGAACAGATACTGAGAATGACACCCAGTGTAAGAACAGATACTGAGAATGACACCCAGTGTAAGAATAGATACTGAGTATGACACCCAGTGTAAGAACAGATACTGAGAATGACACCCAGTGTAAGAACAGATACTGAGACTTACACCCAGGGTAAGAACAGATACTGAGAATGACACCCAGTGTAAGAACAGATACTGAGAATGACACCCAGTGTAAGAACAGATACTGAGAATGACACCCAGTGTAAGAACAGATACTGAGAATGACACCCAGGGTAAGAACAGATACTGAGAATGACACCCAGTGTAAGAACAGATACTGAGAATGACAGCCAGTGTAAGAACAGATACCGAGACTTACACCCAGTGTAAGAACAGATACTGAGAATGACACCCAGTGTAAGAACAGATACTGAGAATGACACCCAGTGTAAGAACAGATACTGAGAATGACACCCAGTGTAAGAATAGATACTGAGAATGACACCCAGTGTAAGAACAGATACTGAGAATGACACCCAGTGTAAGAACAGATACCGAGACTTACACCCAGTGTAAGAACAGATACCGAGACTTACACCCAGGGTAAGAACAGATACTGAGAATGACACCCAGGGTAAGAACAGATACTGAGACTTACACCCAGGGTAAGAACAGATACTGAGACTTACACCCAGGGTAAGAACAGATACTGAGAATGACACCCAGTGTAAGAACAGATACTGAGAATGACACCCAATGTAAGAACAGATACTGAGACTTACACCCAGGGTAAGAACAGATACTGAGACTTACACCCAGGGTAAGAACAGATACTGAGAATGACACCCAGTGTAAGAACAGATACCGAGACTTACACCCAATGTAAGAACAGATACTGAGAATGACACCCAGTGTAAGAACAGATACTGAGAATGACACCCAGTGTAAGAATAGATACTGAGTATGACACCCAGTGTAAGAACAGATACTGAGAATGACACCCAGTGTAAGAACAGATACTGAGACTTACACCCAGGGTAAGAACAGATACTGAGAATGACACCCAGGGTAAGAACAGATACTGAGAATGACACCCAGTGTAAGAACAGATACTGAGAATGACACCCAGTGTAAGAACAGATACTGAGAATGACACCCAGGGTAAGAACAGATACTGAGAATGACACCCAGTGTAAGAACAGATACCGAGACTTACACCCAGTGTAAGAACAGATACTGAGACTTACACCCAGTGTAAGAACAGATACTGAGAATGACACCCAGTGTAAGAACAGATACTGAGAATGACACCCAGTGTAAGAACAGATACTAAGAATGACACCCAGTGTAAGAACAGATACTGAGAATGACACCCAGTGTAAGAACAGATACTGAGAATGACACCCAGTGTAAGAACAGATACCGAGACTTACACCCAGTGTAAGAACAGATACAGAGACTTACACCCAGGGTAAGAACAGATACTGAGAATGACACCCAGGGTAAGAACAGATACTGAGAATGACACCCAGTGTAAGAACAGATACTGAGAATGACACCCAGTGTAAGAACAGATACTGAGAATGACACCCAGTGTAAGAACAGATACTGAGACTTACACCCAGGGTAAGAACAGATACTGAGAATGACACCCAGTGTAAGAACAGATACTGAGAATGACACCCAGTGTAAGAACAGATACTGAGAATGACACCCAGTGTAAGAACAGATACTGAGAATGACACCCAGTGTAAGAACAGATACTGAGAATGACACCCAGTGTAAGAACAGATACTGAGAATGACACCCAGTGTAAGAACAGATACTGAGACTTACACCCAGGGTAAGAACAGATACTGAGAATGACACCCAGTGTAAGAACAGATACTGAGACTTACACCCAGGGTAAGAACAGATACTGAGACTTACACCCAGGGTAAGAACAGATACTGAGACTTACACCCAGGGTAAGAACAGATACTGAGAATGACACCCAGTGTAAGAACAGATACCGAGACTTACACCCAATGTAAGAACAGATACTGAGAATGACACCCAGTGTAAGAACAGATACTGAGAATGACACCCAGTGTAAGAATAGATACTGAGTATGACACCCAGTGTAAGAACAGATACTGAGAATGACACCCAGTGTAAGAACAGATACTGAGACTTACACCCAGGGTAAGAACAGATACTGAGAATGACACCCAGTGTAAGAACAGATACTGAGAATGACACCCAGTGTAAGAACAGATACTGAGAATGACACCCAGTGTAAGAACAGATACTGAGAATGACACCCAGGGTAAGAACAGATACTGAGAATGACACCCAGTGTAAGAACAGATACTGAGAATGACAGCCAGTGTAAGAACAGATACCGAGACTTACACCCAGTGTAAGAACAGATACTGAGAATGACACCCAGTGTAAGAACAGATACTGAGAATGACACCCAGTGTAAGAACAGATACTGAGAATGACACCCAGTGTAAGAATAGATACTGAGAATGACACCCAGTGTAAGAACAGATACTGAGAATGACACCCAGTGTAAGAACAGATACCGAGACTTACACCCAGTGTAAGAACAGATACCGAGACTTACACCCAGGGTAAGAACAGATACTGAGAATGACACCCAGGGTAAGAACAGATACTGAGACTTACACCCAGGGTAAGAACAGATACTGAGACTTACACCCAGGGTAAGAACAGATACTGAGAATGACACCCAGTGTAAGAACAGATACTGAGAATGACACCCAATGTAAGAACAGATACTGAGACTTACACCCAGGGTAAGAACAGATACTGAGACTTACACCCAGGGTAAGAACAGATACTGAGAATGACACCCAGTGTAAGAACAGATACCGAGACTTACACCCAATGTAAGAACAGATACTGAGAATGACACCCAGTGTAAGAACAGATACTGAGAATGACACCCAGTGTAAGAATAGATACTGAGTATGACACCCAGTGTAAGAACAGATACTGAGAATGACACCCAGTGTAAGAACAGATACTGAGACTTACACCCAGGGTAAGAACAGATACTGAGAATGACACCCAGGGTAAGAACAGATACTGAGAATGACACCCAGTGTAAGAACAGATACTGAGAATGACACCCAGTGTAAGAACAGATACTGAGAATGACACCCAGGGTAAGAACAGATACTGAGAATGACACCCAGTGTAAGAACAGATACCGAGACTTACACCCAGTGTAAGAACAGATACTGAGACTTACACCCAGTGTAAGAACAGATACTGAGAATGACACCCAGTGTAAGAACAGATACTGAGAATGACACCCAGTGTAAGAACAGATACTAAGAATGACACCCAGTGTAAGAACAGATACTGAGAATGACACCCAGTGTAAGAACAGATACTGAGAATGACACCCAGTGTAAGAACAGATACCGAGACTTACACCCAGTGTAAGAACAGATACAGAGACTTACACCCAGGGTAAGAACAGATACTGAGAATGACACCCAGGGTAAGAACAGATACTGAGAATGACACCCAGTGTAAGAACAGATACTGAGAATGACACCCAGTGTAAGAACAGATACTGAGAATGACACCCAGTGTAAGAACAGATACTGAGACTTACACCCAGGGTAAGAACAGATACTGAGAATGACACCCAGTGTAAGAACAGATACTGAGAATGACACCCAGTGTAAGAACAGATACTGAGAATGACACCCAGTGTAAGAACAGATACTGAGAATGACACCCAGTGTAAGAACAGATACTGAGAATGACACCCAGTGTAAGAACAGATACTGAGAATGACACCCAGTGTAAGAACAGATACTGAGACTTACACCCAGGGTAAGAACAGATACTGAGAATGACACCCAGTGTAAGAACAGATACTGAGAATGACACCCAGTGTAAGAACAGATACTGAGAATGACACCCAGTGTAAGAACAGATACTGAGAATGACACCCAGGGTAAGAACAGATACTGAGAATGACACCCAGTGTAAGAACAGATACTGAGAATGACACCCAGTGTAAGAACAGATACTGAGAATGACACCCAGGGTAAGAACAGATACTGAGAATGACACCCAGTGTAAGAACAGATACCGAGAATGACACCCAGTGTAAGAACAGATACCGAGACTTACACCCAGTGTAAGAACAGATACTGAGAATGACACCCAGTGTAAGAACAGATACTGAGAATGACACCCAGTGTAAGAACAGATACTGAGAATGACACCCAGTGTAAGAACAGATACTGAGAATGACACCCAGTGTAAGAACAGATACTGAGAATGACACCCAGTGTAAGAACAGATACCGAGACTTACACCCAGTGTAAGAACAGATACCGAGACTTACACCCAGGGTAAGAACAGATACTGAGAATGACACCCAGGGTAAGAACAGATACTGAGACTTACACCCAGGGTAAGAACAGATACTGAGACTTACACCCAGGGTAAGAACAGATACTGAGAATGACACCCAGTGTAAGAACAGATACTGAGAATGACACCCAGTGTAAGAACAGATACTAAGAATGACACCCAGTGTAAGAACAGATACCGAGACTTACACCCAGTGTAAGAACAGATACCGAGACTTACACCCAGGGTAAGAACAGATACTGAGAATGACACCCAGTGTAAGAACAGATACTGAGACTTACACCCAGGGTAAGAACAGATACTGAGACTTACACCCAGGGTAAGAACAGATACTGAGACTTACACCCAGGGTAAGAACAGATACTGAGACTTACACCCAGGGTAAGAACAGATACTGAGAATGACACCCAGTGTAAGAACAGATACCGAGACTTACACCCAGTGTAAGAACAGATACTGAGAATGACACCCAGTGTAAGAACAGATACTGAGAATGACACCCAGTGTAAGAATAGATACTGAGTATGACACCCAGTGTAAGAACAGATACTGAGAATGACACCCAGTGTAAGAACAGATACTGAGACTTACACCCAGGGTAAGAACAGATACTGAGAATGACACCCAGTGTAAGAACAGATACCGAGACTTACACCCAGTGTAAGAACAGATACTGAGACTTACACCCAGTGTAAGAACAGATACTGAGAATGACACCCAGTGTAAGAACAGATACTGAGAATGACACCCAGTGTAAGAACAGATACTAAGAATGACACCCAGTGTAAGAACAGATACTGAGAATGACACCCAGTGTAAGAACAGATACTGAGAATGACACCCAGTGTAAGAACAGATACCGAGACTTACACCCAGTGTAAGAACAGATACAGAGACTTACACCCAGGGTAAGAACAGATACTGAGAATGACACCCAGGGTAAGAACAGATACTGAGACTTACACCCAGGGTAAGAACAGATACTGAGAATGACACCCAGGGTAAGAACAGATACTGAGACTTACACCCAGTGTAAGAACAGATACTGAGACTTACACCCAGGGTAAGAACAGATACTGAGAATGACACCCAGTGTAAGAACAGATACTGAGAATGACACCCAGTGTAAGAACAGATACTGAGAATGACACCCAGTGTAAGAACAGATACTGAGAATGACACCCAGTGTAAGAACAGATACTGAGACTTACACCCAGGGTAAGAACAGATACTGAGAATGACACCCAGTGTAAGAACAGATACTGAGAATGACACCCAGTGTAAGAACAGATACTGAGAATGACACCCAGTGTAAGAACAGATACTGAGAATGACACCCAGTGTAAGAACAGATACTGAGAATGACACCCAGTGTAAGAACAGATACTGAGACTTACACCCAGGGTAAGAACAGATACTGAGAATGACACCCAGTGTAAGAACAGATACTGAGAATGACACCCAGTGTAAGAACAGATACTGAGAATGACACCCAGTGTAAGAACAGATACTGAGAATGACACCCAGGGTAAGAACAGATACTGAGAATGACACCCAGTGTAAGAACAGATACTGAGAATGACACCCAGTGTAAGAACAGATACTGAGAATGACACCCAGGGTAAGAACAGATACTGAGAATGACACCCAGTGTAAGAACAGATACTGAGAATGACACCCAGGGTAAGAACAGATACTGAGAATGACACCCAGTGTAAGAACAGATACTGAGAATGACACCCAGTGTAAGAACAGATACCGAGACTTACACCCAGTGTAAGAACAGATACTGAGAATGACACCCAGTGTAAGAACAGATACTGAGAATGACACCCAGTGTAAGAACAGATACTGAGAATGACACCCAGTGTAAGAACAGATACTGAGAATGACACCCAGTGTAAGAACAGATACCGAGACTTACACCCAGTGTAAGAACAGATACCGAGACTTACACCCAGGGTAAGAACAGATACTGAGAATGACACCCAGGGTAAGAACAGATACTGAGACTTACACCCAGGGTAAGAACAGATACTGAGACTTACACCCAGGGTAAGAACAGATACTGAGAATGACACCCAGTGTAAGAACAGATACTGAGAATGACACCCAGTGTAAGAACAGATACTAAGAATGACACCCAGTGTAAGAACAGATACCGAGACTTACACCCAGTGTAAGAACAGATACCGAGACTTACACCCAGGGTAAGAACAGATACTGAGAATGACACCCAGTGTAAGAACAGATACCGAGACTTACACCCAGTGTAAGAACAGATACTGAGAATGACACCCAGTGTAAGAACAGATACTGAGAATGACACCCAGTGTAAGAATAGATACTGAGTATGACACCCAGTGTAAGAACAGATACTGAGAATGACACCCAGTGTAAGAATAGATACTGAGAATGACACCCAGTGTAAGAACAGATACTGAGACTTACACCCAGGGTAAGAACAGATACTGAGAATGACACCCAGTGTAAGAACAGATACCGAGACTTACACCCAGTGTAAGAACAGATACTGAGACTTACACCCAGTGTAAGAACAGATACCGAGACTTACACCCAGGGTAAGAACAGATACTGAGACTTACACCCAGGGTAAGAACAGATACTGAGACTTACACCCAGGGTAAGAACAGATACTGAGAATGACACCCAGTGTAAGAACAGATACCGAGACTTACACCCAGTGTAAGAACAGATACTGAGAATGACACCCAGTGTAAGAACAGATACTGAGAATGACACCCAGTGTAAGAATAGATACTGAGAATGACACCCAGTGTAAGAACAGATACTGAGAATGACACCCAGTGTAAGAACAGATACTGAGACTTACACCCAGGGTAAGAACAGATACTGAGAATGACACCCAGTGTAAGAACAGATACCGAGACTTACACCCAGTGTAAGAACAGATACTGAGACTTACACCCAGGGTAAGAACAGATACTGAGACTTACACCCAGTGTAAGAACAGATACTGAGACTTACACCCAGGGTAAGAACAGATACTGAGAATGACACCCAGTGTAAGAACAGATACCGAGACTTACACCCAGTGTAAGAACAGATACTGAGACTTACACCCAGGGTAAGAACAGATACTGAGACTTACACCCAGTGTAAGAACAGATACTGAGACTTACACCCAGGGTAAGAACAGATACTGAGAATGACACCCAGTGTAAGAACAGATACCGAGACTTACACCCAGTGTAAGAACAGATACTGAGAATGACACCCAGTGTAAGAACAGATACTGAGAATGACACCCAGTGTAAGAACAGATACCGAGACTTACACCCAGTGTAAGAACAGATACTGAGAATGACACCCAGTGTAAGAACAGATACTGAGAATGACACCCAGTGTAAGAACAGATACTGAGACTTACACCCAGTGTAAGAACAGATACTGAGACTTACACCCAGGGTAAGAACAGATACTGAGACTTACACCCAGGGTAAGAACAGATACTGAGACTTACACCCAGGGTAAGAACAGATACTGAGAATTACACCCGGCATACAGGACAAGAGAAGTAGTACTGTGCAGAGTCCATACATACAGAATAAGAACAGATACCGAGAATTACACCCGACATACAGGACAGGAGAAGTAGTACTGTGCAGAGTCCATACATACAGAATAAGAACAGATACTGAGAATTACACCCGACATACAGGACAGGAGAAGTAGTACTGTGCAGAGTCCATACATACAGAATAAGAAGAGATACCGAGAATTACACCCGACATACAGGACAAGAGAAGTAGTACTGTGCAGAGTCCATACATACAGAATAAGGACAGATACTGAGAATTACACCCGACATACAGGACAGGAGAAGTAGTACTGTGCAGAGTCCATACATACAGAATAAGAACAGATACCGAGAATTACACCCGACATACAGGAGAGGAGAAGTAGTACTGTGCAGAGTCCATACATACAGAATAAGAAGAGATACTGAGAATTACACCCGACATACAGGACAAGAGAAGTAGTACTGTGCAGAGTCCATACATACAGAATAAGAAGAGATACCGAGAATTACACCCGACATACAGGACAAGAGAAGTAGTACTGTGCAGAGTCCATACATACAGAATAAGGACAGATACTGAGAATTACACCCGACATACAGGACAGGAGAAGTAGTACTGTGCAGAGTCCATACATACAGAATAAGAACAGATACCGAGAATTACACCCGACATACAGGACAGGAGAAGTGGTACTGTGCAGAGTCCATACATACAGAATAAGGACAGATACTGAGAATTACACCCGACATACAGGACAAGAGAAGTAGTACTGTGCAGAGTCCATACATACAGAATAAGAAGAGATACCGAGAATTACACCCGACATACAGGACAAGAGAAGTGGTACTGTGCAGAGTCCATACATACAGAATAAGAACAGATACTGAGAATTACACCCGGCATACAGGACAGGAGAAGTAGTACTGTGCAGAGTCCATACATACAGAATAAGAAGAGATACTGAGAATTACACCCGACATACAGGACAGGAGAAGTAGTACTGTGCAGAGTCCATACATACAGAATAAGAACAGATACCGAGAATTACACCCGACATACAGGACAGGAGAAGTGGTACTGTGCAGAGTCCATACATACAGAATAAGGACAGATACTGAGAATTACACCCGACATACAGGACAAGAGAAGTAGTACTGTGCAGAGTCCATACATACAGAATAAGAAGAGATACCGAGAATTACACCCGACATACAGGACAAGAGAAGTGGTACTGTGCAGAGTCCATACATACAGAATAAGAACAGATACCGAGAATTACACCCGACATACAGGACAGGAGAAGTAGTACTGTGCAGAGTCTATACATACAGAATAAGAAGAGATACCGAGAATTACACCCGACATACAGGACAAGAGAAGTAGTACTGTGCAGAGTCCATACATACAGAATAAGGACAGATACCGAGAATTACACCCGACATACAGGACAAGAGAAGTAGTACTGTGCAGAGTCCATACATACAGAATAAGAACAGATACTGAGAATTACACCCGACATACAGGACAAGAGAAGTAGTACTGTGCAGAGTCCATACATACAGAATAAGAAGAGATACCGAGAATTACACCCGACATACAGGACAGGAGAAGTAGTACTGTGCAGAGTCCATACATACAGAATAAGAAGAGATACCGAGAATTACACCCGACATACAGGACAAGAGAAGTAGTACTGTGCAGAGTCCATACATACAGAATAAGAAGAGATACTGAGAATTACACCCGACATACAGGACAAGAGAAGTAGTACTGTGCAGAGTCCATACATACAGAATAAGAAGAGATACCGAGAATTACACCCGACATACAGGACAAGAGAAGTAGTACTGTGCAGAGTCCATACATACAGAATAAGAACAGATACCGAGAATTACACCCGACATACAGGACAAGAGAAGTAGTACTGTGCAGAGTCCATACATACAGAATAAGAAGAGATACTGAAAATTACACCCGACATACAGGACAGGAGAAGTAGTACTGTGCAGAGTCCATACATACAGAATAAGAAGAGATACCGAGAATTACACCCGACATACAGGACAAGAGAAGTAGTACTGTGCAGAGTCCATACATACAGAATAAGAACAGATACCGAGAATTACACCCGACATACAGGACAAGAGAAGTAGTACTGTGCAGAGTCCATACATACAGAATAAGAACAGATACCGAGAATTACACCCGACATACAGGACAGGAGAAGTAGTACTGTGCAGAGTCCATACATACAGAATAAGAAGAGATACTGAAAATTACACCCGACATACAGGACAGGAGAAGTAGTACTGTGCAGAGTCCATACATACAGAATAAGAACAGATACCGAGAATTACACCCGACATACAGGACAAGAGAAGTAGTACTGTGCAGAGTCCATACATACAGAATAAGAACAGATACCGAGAATTACACCCGACATACAGGACAGGAGAAGTAGTACTGTGCAGAGTCCATACATACAGAATAAGAACAGATACTGAGAATTACACCCGACATACAGGACAAGAGAAGTAGTACTGTGCAGAGTCCATACATACAGAATAAGAACAGATACCGAGAATTACACCCGACATACAGGACAGGAGAAGTAGTACTGTGCAGAGTCCATACATACAGAATAAGAAGAGATACCGAGAATTACACCCGACATACAGGACAAGAGAAGTAGTACTGTGCAGAGTCCATACATACAGAATAAGAACAGATACCGAGAATTACACCCGGCATACAGGACAAGAGAAGTAGTACTGTGCAGAGTCCATACATACAGAATAAGAACAGATACCGAGAATTACACCCGACATACAGGACAGGAGAAGTAGTACTGTGCAGAGTCCATACATACAGAATAAGAACAGATACTGAGAATTACACCCGACATACAGGACAAGAGAAGTAGTACTGTGCAGAGTCCATACATACAGAATAAGAACAGATACCGAGAATTACACCCGACATACAGGACAGGAGAAGTAGTACTGTGCAGAGTCCATACATACAGAATAAGAACAAATACCGAGAATTACACCCGACATACAGGACAAGAGAAGTAGTACTGTGCAGAGTCCATACATACAGAATAAGAACAGATACCGAGAATTACACCCGACATACAGGACAGGAGAAGTAGTACTGTGCAGAGTCCATACATACAGAATAAGAACAGATACTGAGAATTACACCCGACATACAGGACAAGAGAAGTAGTACTGTGCAGAGTCCATACATACAGAATAAGAACAGATACCGAGAATTACACCCGACATACAGGACAGGAGAAGTAGTACTGTGCAGAGTCCATACATACAGAATAAGAAGAGATACCGAGAATTACACCCGACATACAGGACAAGAGAAGTAGTACTGTGCAGAGTCCATACATACAGAATAAGAACAGATACCGAGAATTACACCCGGCATACAGGACAAGAGAAGTAGTACTGTGCAGAGTCCATACATACAGAATAAGAACAGATACCGAGAATTACACCCGACATACAGGACAGGAGAAGTAGTACTGAGCAGAGTCCATACATACAGAATAAGAACAGATACTGAGAATTACACCCGACATACAGGACAAGAGAAGTAGTACTGTGCAGAGTCCATACATACAGAATAAGAACAGATACCGAGAATTACACCCGACATACAGGACAAGAGAAGTGGTACTGTGCAGAGTCCATACATACAGGATAAGAACAGATACTGAGAATTACACCCGACATACAGGACAGGAGAAGTAGTACTGTGCAGAGTCCATACATACAGAATAAGAACAGATACCGAGAATTACACCCGACATACAGGACAAGAGAAGTAGTACTGTGCAGAGTCCATACATACAGAATAAGAACAGATACCGAGAATTACATCCGACATACAGGACAAGAGAAGTAGTACTGTGCAGAGTCCATACATACAGAATAAGAACAGATACTGAGAATTACACCCAACATACAGGACAAGAGAAGTAGAACTGTGCAGAGTCCATACATACAGAATAAGAAGAGATACCGAGAATTACACCCGACATACAGGACAAGAGAAGTAGTACTGGGCAGAGTCCATACATACAGAATAAGAAGAGATACTGAGAATTACACCCGACATACAGGACAGGAGAAGTAGTACTGTGCAGAGTCCATACATACAGAATAAGAAGAGATACCGAGAATTACACCCGACATACAGGACAGGAGAAGTAGTACTGTGCAGAGTCCATACATACAGAATAAGGACAGATACCGAGAATTACACCCGACATACAGGACAAGAGAAGTAGTACTGTGCAGAGTCCATACATACAGAATAAGAAGAGATACTGAGAATTACACCCGACATACAGGACAAGAGAAGTGGTACTGGGCAGAGTCCATACATACAGGATAAGAACAGATACTGAGAATTACACCCGACATACAGGACAAGAGAAGTGGTACTGTGCAGAGTCCATACATACAGGATAAGAACAGATACTGAGAATTACACCCGACATACAGGACAGGAGAAGTAGTACTGTGCAGAGTCCATACATACAGAATAAGAACAGATACCGAGAATTACACCCGACATACAGGACAAGAGAAGTAGTACTGTGCAGAGTCCATACATACAGAATAAGAACAGATACCGAGAATTACATCCGACATACAGGACAAGAGAAGTAGTACTGTGCAGAGTCCATACATACAGAATAAGAACAGATACTGAGAATTACACCCAACATACAGGACAAGAGAAGTAGAACTGTGCAGAGTCCATACATACAGAATAAGAAGAGATACCGAGAATTACACCCGACATACAGGACAAGAGAAGTAGTACTGGGCAGAGTCCATACATACAGAATAAGAACAGATACTGAGAATTACACCCGACATACAGGACAAGAGAAGTGGTACTGTGCAGAGTCCATACATACAGAATAAGAACAGATACCGAGAATTACACCCGACATACAGGACAAGAGAAGTAGTACTGTGCAGAGTCCATACATACAGAATAAGAACAGATACCGAGAATTACACCCGACATACAGGACAAGAGAAGTGGTACTGTGCAGAGTCCATACATACAGAATAAGGACAGATACCGAGAATTACACCCGGCATACAGGACAAGAGAAGTAGTACTGTGCAGAGTCCATACATACAGGATAAGAACAGATACTGAGAATTACACCCGACATACAGGACAAGAGAAGTAGTACTGTGCAGAGTCCATACATACAGGATAAGAACAGATACTGAGAATTACACCCGACATACAGGACAAGAGAAGTAGTACTGTGCAGAGTCCATACATACAGGATAAGAACAGATACTGAGAATTACACCCGACATACAGGACAAGAGAAGTAGTACTGTGCAGAGTCCATACATACAGAATAAGAAGAGATACCGAGAATTACACCCGACATACAGGACAAGAGAAGTAGTACTGTGCAGAGTCCATACATACAGAATAAGGACAGATACTGAGAATTACACCCGACATACAGGACAGGAGAAGTAGTACTGTGCAGAGTCCATACATACAGAATAAGAACAGATAATGAGAATTACACCCGACATACAGGACAAGAGAAGTAGTACTGTGCAGAGTCCATACATACAGAATAAGAACAGATACCGAGAATTACACCCGACATACAGGACAAGAGAAGTAGTACTGTGCAGAGTCCATACATACAGAATAAGAAGAGATACTGAGAATTACACCCGACATACAGGACAAGAGAAGTAGTACTGTGCAGAGTCCATACATACAGAATAAGAACAGATAATGAGAATTACACCCGACATACAGGACAGGAGAAGTAGTACTGTGCAGAGTCCATACATACAGAATAAGAACAGATACTGAGAATTACACCCGACATACAGGACAGGAGAAGTAGTACTGTGCAGAGTCCATACATACAGAATAAGAACAGATACTGAGAATTACACCCGACATACAGGACAGGAGAAGTAGTACTGTGCAGAGTCCATACATACAGAATAAGAACAGATACCGAGAATTACACCCGACATACAGGACAAGAGAAGTAGTACTGTGCAGAGTCCATACATGCAGAATAAGAACAGATACCGAGAATTACACCCGACATACAGGACAAGAGAAGTAGTACTGTGCAGAGTCCATACATACAGAATAAGAACAGATACCGAGAATTACACCCGACATACAGGACAGGAGAAGTAGTACTGTGCAGAGTCCATACATACAGAATAAGAAGAGATACTGAGAATTACACCCGACATACAGGACAAGAGAAGTAGTACTGTGCAGAGTCCATACATACAGAATAAGAAGAGATACCGAGATTTACACCCGACATACAGGACAAGAGAAGTAGTACTGTGCAGAGTCCATACATACAGAATAAGAAGAGATACTGAGAATTACACCCGACATACAGGACAGGAGAAGTAGTACTGTGCAGAGTCCATACATACAGAATAAGAAGAGATACCGAGAATTACACCCGACATACAGGACAAGAGAAGTAGTACTGTGCAGAGTCCATACATACAGAATAAGAACAGATACTGAGAATTACACCCGACATACAGGACAGGAGAAGTAGTACTGTGCAGAGTCCATACATACAGAATAAGAACAGATACTGAGAATTAGACCCGACATACAGGACAAGAGAAGTGGTACTGTGCAGAGTCCATACATACAGAATAAGAACAGATACTGAGAATTACCCCCGACATACAGGACAAGAGAAGTAGTACTGTGCAGAGTCCATACATACAGAATAAGGAGAGATACTGAGAATTACACCCGACATACAGGACAAGAGAAGTAGTACTGTGCAGAGTCCATACATACAGAATAAGAACAGATACTGAGAATTACACCCGACATACAGGACAGGAGAAGTAGTACTGTGCAGAGTCCATACATACAGAATAAGAACAGATACTGAGAATTAGACCCGACATACAGGACAAGAGAAGTGGTACTGTGCAGAGTCCATACATACAGAATAAGAACAGATACTGAGAATTACCCCCGACATACAGGACAAGAGAAGTAGTACTGTGCAGAGTCCATACATACAGAATAAGAACAGATACTGAGAATTAGACCCGACATACAGGACAAGAGAAGTGGTACTGTGCAGAGTCCATACATACAGAATAAGGACAGATACCGAGAATTACACCCGACATACAGGACAGGAGAAGTAGTACTGTGCAGAGTCCATACATACAGAATAAGAAGAGATACCGAGAATTACACCCGACATACAGGACAAGAGAAGTAGTACTGTGCAGAGTCCATACATACAGAATAAGAACAGATACCGAGAATTACACCCGACATACAGGACAGGAGAAGTAGTACTGTGCAGAGTCCATACATACAGAATAAGAACAGATACCGAGAATTACACCCGACATACAGGACAAGAGAAGTAGTACTGTGCAGAGTCCATACATACAGAATAAGAACAGATACCGAGAATTACACCCGACATACAGGACAAGAGAAGTAGTACTGTGCAGAGTCCATACATACAGAATAAGAACAGATACTGAGAATTACACCCGACATACAGGACAAGAGAAGTAGTACTGTGCAGAGTCCATACATACAGAATAAGAACAGATACTGAGAATTACACCCGACATACAGGACAGGAGAAGTAGTACTGTGCAGAGTCCATACATACAGAATAAGAACAGATACTGAGAATTACACCCGACATACAGGACAAGAGAAGTAGTACTGTGCAGAGTCCATACATACAGAATAAGAACAGATACTGAGAATTAGACCCGACATACAGGACAGGAGAAGTAGTACTGTGCAGAGTCCATACATACAGAATAAGAACAGATACCGAGAATTACACCCGACATACAGGACAAGAGAAGTAGTACTGTGCAGAGTCCATACATACAGAATAAGAACAGATACCGAGAATTACACCCGACATACAGGACAAGAGAAGTAGTACTGTGCAGAGTCCATACATACAGAATAAGAACAGATACCGAGAATTACACCCGACATACAGGACAAGAGAAGTAGTACTGTGCAGAGTCCATACATACAGAATAAGAACAGATACCGAGAATTACACCCGACATACAGGACAAGAGAAGTAGTACTGTGCAGGGTACATACATACAGGATAAGAAGAGATACTGAGAATTACACCCGACATACAGGACAAGAGAAGTAGTACTGTGCAGAGTCCATACATACAGAATAAGAACAGATACCGAGAATTACACCCGACATACAGGACAAGAGAAGTAGTACTGTGCAGAGTCCATACATACAGAATAAGAACAGATACCGAGAATTACACCCGACATACAGGACAGGAGAAGTAGTACTGTGCAGAGTCCATACATACAGAATAAGAACAGATACCGAGATTTACACCCGACATACAGGACAGGAGAAGTAGTACTGTGCAGGGTCCATACATACAGAATAAGAACAGATACCGAGAATTACATCCGACATACAGGACAAGAGAAGTAGTACTGTGCAGAGTCCATACATACAGAATAAGGACAGATACCGAGAATTACACCCGACATACAGGACAAGAGAAGTGGTACTGTGCAGAGTCCATACATACAGAATAAGGACAGATACCGAGAATTACACCCGGCATACAGGACAAGGGAAGTAGTACTGTGCAGAGTCCATACATACAGAATAAGAACAGATACCGAGAATTACACCCGACATACAGGACAAGAGAAGTAGTACTGTGCAGAGTCCATACATGCAGAATAAGAACAGATACCGAGAATTACACCCGACATACAGGACAAGAGAAGTAGTACTGTGCAGAGTCCATACATACAGAATAAGAACAGATACCGAGAATTACACCCGACATACAGGACAAGAGAAGTAGTACTGTGCAGAGTCCATACATACAGAATAAGAACAGATACTGAGAATTACACCCGACATACAGGTCAGGAGAAGTAGTACTGTGCAGAGTCCATACATACAGAATAAGAACAGATACTGAGACTTACACCCGACATACAGGACAAGAGAAGTAGTACTGTGCAGAGTCCATACATACAGAATAAGAAGAGATACTGAGAATTACACCCGACATACAGGACAGGAGAAGTAGTACTGTGCAGAGTCCATACATACAGAATAAGAACAGATACCGAGAATTGCACCCGACATACAGGACAAGAGAAGTAGTACTGTGCAGAGTCCATACATACAGAATAAGAACAGATACCGAGAATTACACCCGACATACAGGACAAGAGAAGTAGTACTGTGCAGAGTCCATACATACAGAATAAGAACAGATACCGAGAATTACACCCGACATACAGGACAAGAGAAGTAGTACTGTGCAGAGTCCATACATACAGAATAAGAAGAGATACTGAGAATTACACCCGACATACAGGACAAGAGAAGTAGTACTGTGCAGAGTCCATACATACAGAATAAGAAGAGATACCGAGAATTACACCCGACATACAGGACAAGAGAAGTAGTACTGTGCAGAGTCCATACATACAGAATAAGAAGAGATACCGAGAATTACACCCGACATACAGGACAAGAGAAGTAGTACTGTGCAGAGTCCATACATACAGAATAAGAACAGATACCGAGAATTACACCCGACATACAGGACAAGAGAAGTAGTACTGTGCAGAGTCCATACATACAGAATAAGAACAGATACCGAGAATTACACCCGACATACAGGACAGGAGAAGTAGTACTGTGCAGAGTCCATACATACAGAATAAGAACAGATACCGAGAATTACACCCGACATACAGGACAAGAGAAGTAGTACTGTGCAGAGTCCATACATACAGAATAAGAACAGATACCGAGAATTACACCCGGCATACAGGACAAGAGAAGTAGTACTGTGCAGAGTCCATACATACAGAATAAGAACAGATACCGAGAATTACACCCGACATACAGGACAAGAGAAGTAGTACTGTGCAGAGTCCATACATACAGAATAAGAACAGATACCGAGAATTACACCCGACATACAGGACAGGAGAAGTAGTACTGTGCAGAGTCCATACATACAGAATAAGAAGAGATACTGAGAATTACACCCGACATACAGGACAAGAGAAGTAGTACTGTGCAGAGTCCATACATACAGAATAAGAAGAGATACCGAGAATTACACCCGACATACAGGACAAGAGAAGTAGTACTGTGCAGAGTCCATACATACAGAATAAGAAGAGATACTGAGAATTACACCCGACATACAGGACAAGAGAAGTAGTACTGTGCAGAGTCCATACATACAGAATAAGGACAGATACCGAGAATTACACCCGACATACAGGACAGGAGAAGTAGTACTGTGCAGAGTCCATACATACAGAATAAGAACAGATACCGAGAATTACACCCGGCATACAGGACAAGAGAAGTAGTACTGTGCAGAGTCCATACATACAGAATAAGAAGAGATACCGAGAATTACACCCGACATACAGGACAAGAGAAGTAGTACTGTGCAGAGTCCATACATACAGAATAAGAACAGATACCGAGAATTACACCCGACATACAGGACAAGAGAAGTAGTACTGTGCAGAGTCCATACATACAGAATAAGAAGAGATACTGAGAATTACACCCGACATACAGGACAAGAGAAGTAGTACTGTGCAGAGTCCATACATACAGAATAAGAACAGATACTGAGAATTACACCCGACATACAGGACAAGAGAAGTAGTACTGTGCAGAGTCCATACATACAGAATAAGAACAGATACTGAGAATTACACCCGACATACAGGACATGAGAAGTAGTACTGTGCAGAGTCCATACATACAGAATAAGAAGAGATACCGAGAATTACACCCGACATACAGGACAAGAGAAGTAGTACTGTGCAGAGTCCATACATACAGAATAAGAAGAGATACCGAGAATTACACCCGGCATACAGGACAAGAGAAGTAGTACTGTGCAGAGTCCATACATACAGGATAAGAACAGATACTGAGAATTACACCCGACATACAGGACAAGAGAAGTAGTACTGTGCAGAGTCCATACATACAGAATAAGAACAGATACTGAGAATTACACCCGACATACAGGACAGGAGAAGTAGTACTGTGCAGAGTCCATACATACAGAATAAGAACAGATACCGAGAATTACACCCGACATACAGGACAGGAGAAGTAGTACTGTGCAGAGTCCATACATACAGAATAAGAACAGATACTGAGAATTACACCCGACATACAGGACAAGAGAAGTAGTACTGTGCAGAGTCCATACATACAGAATAAGAAGAGATACCGAGAATTACACCCGACATACAGGACAAGAGAAGTAGTACTGTGCAGAGTCCATACATACAGAATAAGGACAGATACCGAGAATTACACCCGACATACAGGACAAGAGAAGTAGTACTGTGCAGAGTCCATACATACAGAATAAGAAGAGATACCGAGAATTACACCCGACATACAGGACAAGAGAAGTAGTACTGTGCAGAGTCCATACATACAGAATAAGAACAGATACTGAGAATTACACCCGACATACAGGACAAGAGAAGTAGTACTGTGCAGAGTCCATACATACAGAATAAGAACAGATACTGAGAATTACACCCGACATACAGGACAGGAGAAGTAGTACTGTGCAGAGTCCATACATACAGAATAAGAACAGATACTGAGAATTACACCCGACATACAGGACAGGAGAAGTAGTACTGTGCAGAGTCCATACATACAGAATAAGAAGAGATACTGAGAATTACATCCGACATACAGGACAAGAGAAGTAGTACTGTGCAGAGTCCATACATACAGAATAAGAAGAGATACTGAGAATTACACCCGACATACAGGACAGGAGAAGTAGTACTGTGCAGAGTCCATACATACAGAATAAGAACAGATACTGAGAATTACACCCGACATACAGGACAGGAGAAGTAGTACTGTGCAGAGTCCATACATACAGAATAAGAACAGATACTGAGAATTACACCCGACATACAGGACAAGAGAAGTAGTACTGTGCAGAGTCCATACATACAGAATAAGAACAGATACCGAGAATTACACCCGACATACAGGACAGGAGAAGTAGTACTGTGCAGAGTACATACATACAGAATAAGAACAGATAATGAGAATTACACCCGACATACAGGACAGGAGAAGTAGTACTGTGCAGAGTCCATACATACAGAATAAGAAGAGATACCGAGAATTACACCCGACATACAGGACAAGAGAAGTAGTACTGTGCAGAGTCCATACATACAGAATAAGAACAGATACTGAGAATTACACCCGACATACAGGACAAGAGAAGTAGTACTGTGCAGAGTCCATACATACAGAATAAGAAGAGATACTGAGAATTACACCCGACATACAGGACAAGAGAAGTAGTACTGTGCAGAGTCCATACATACAGAATAAGAACAGATACCGAGAATTACACCCGACATACAGGACAAGAGAAGTGGTACTGTGCAGAGTCCATACATACAGAATAAGAACAGATACCGAGAATTACACCCGACATACAGGACAGGAGAAGTAGTACTGTGCAGAGTACATACATACAGAATAAGAACAGATAATGAGAATTACACCCGACATACAGGACAGGAGAAGTAGTACTGTGCAGAGTCCATACATACAGAATAAGAAGAGATACCGAGAATTACACCCGACATACAGGACAAGAGAAGTAGTACTGTGCAGAGTCCATACATACAGAATAAGAAGAGATACCGAGAATTACACCCGACATACAGGACAAGAGAAGTAGTACTGTGCAGAGTCCATACATACAGAATAAGAACAGATACTGAGAATTACACCCGACATACAGGACAAGAGAAGTAGTACTGTGCAGAGTCCATACATACAGAATAAGAACAGATACTGAGAATTACACCCGACATACAGGACAAGAGAAGTAGTACTGTGCAGAGTCCATACATACAGAATAAGAACAGATACCGAGAATTACACCCGACATACAGGACAAGAGAAGTGGTACTGTGCAGAGTCCATACATACAGAATAAGAACAGATAATGAGAATTACACCCGACATACAGGACGAGAGAAGTAGTACTGTGCAGAGTCCATACATACAGAATAAGAAGAGATACCGAGAATTACACCCGACATACAGGACAAGAGAAGTAGTACTGTGCAGAGTCCATACATACAGAATAAGAACAGATACCGAGAATTACACCCGACATACAGGACAGGAGAAGTAGTACTGTGCAGAGTCCATACATACAGAATAAGAAGAGATACTGAGAATTACACCCGGCATACAGGACAGGAGAAGTAGTACTGTGCAGAGTCCATACATACAGAATAAGAAGAGATACCGAGAATTACACCCGACATACAGGACAAGAGAAGTAGTACTGTGCAGAGTCCATACATACAGAATAAGAACAGATACCGAGAATTACATCCGACATACAGGACAAGAGAAGTAGTACTGTGCAGAGTCCATACATACAGAATAAGAACAGATACCGAGAATTACATCCGACATACAGGACAAGAGAAGTAGTACTGTGCAGAGTCCATACATACAGAATAAGAAGAGATACTGAGAATTACACCCGACATACAGGACAAGAGAAGTGGTACTGTGCAGAGTCCATACATACAGAATGAGAACAGATACCGAGAATTACACCCGACATACAGGACAAGAGAAGTAGTACTGTGCAGAGTCCATACATACAGAATAAGGACAGATACTGAGAATTACGCCCGACATACAGGACAGGAGAAGTAGTACTGTGCAGAGTCCATACATACAGAATAAGAAGAGATACTGAGAATTACACCCGACATACAGGACAGGAGAAGTAGTACTGTGCAGAGTCCATACACACAGAATAAGAAGAGATACTGAGAATTACACCCGACATACAGGACAAGAGAAGTAGTACTGTGCAGAGTCCATACATACAGAATAAGAACAGATACCGAGAATTACACCCGACATACAGGACAAGAGAAGTAGTACTGTGCAGAGTCCATACATACAGAATAAGAAGAGATACTGAGAATTACACCCGACATACAGGACAGGAGAAGTGGTACTGTGCAGAGTCCATACATACAGAATAAGAAGAGATACTGAGAATTACACCCGACATACAGGACAAGAGAAGTGGTACTGTGCAGAGTCCATACATACAGAATAAGAACAGATACCGAGAATTACACCCGACATACAGGACAAGAGAAGTAGTACTGTGCAGAGTCCATACATACAGAATAAGAACAGATACCGAGAATTACACCCGACATACAGGACAGGAGATGTAGTACTGTGCAGAGTCCATACATACAGAATAATAACAGATACTGAGAATTACACCCGACATACAGGACAGGAGAAGTAGTACTGTGCAGAGTCCATACATACAGAATAAGAACAGATACCGAGAATTACACCCGACATACAGGACAGGAGAAGTAGTACTGTGCAGAGTCCATACATACAGAATAAGAACAGATACCGAGAATTACACCCGACATACAGGACAGGAGAAGTAGTACTGTGCAGAGTCCATACATACAGAATAAGAAGAGATACCGAGAATTACACCCGACATACAGGACAAGAGAAGTAGTACTGTGCAGAGTCCATACATACAGAATAAGAACAGATACCGAGAATTACACCCGACATACAGGACAAGAGAAGTAGTACTGTGCAGAGTCCATACATACAGAATAAGAACAGATACCGAGAATTACACCCGGCATACAGGACAAGAGAAGTAGTACTGTGCAGAGTCCATACATACAGAATAAGAAGAGATACCGAGAATTACACCCGACATACAGGACAAGAGAAGTAGTACTGTGCAGAGTCCATACATACAGAATAAGAACAGATACCGAGAATTACACCCGACATACAGGACAAGAGAAGTGGTACTGTGCAGAGTCCATACATACAGAATAAGAACAGATACCGAGAATTACACCCGACATACAGGACAAGAGAAGTAGTACTGTGCAGAGTCCATACATACAGAATAAGAAGAGATACTGAGAATTACACCCGACATACAGGACAAGAGAAGTAGTACTGTGCAGAGTCCATACATACAGAATAAGGACAGATACCGAGAATTACACCCGACATACAGGACAGGAGAAGTAGTACTGTGCAGAGTCCATACATACAGAATAAGAAGAGATACCGAGAATTACACCCGACATACAGGACAAGAGAAGTAGTACTGTGCAGAGTCCATACATACAGAATAAGAAGAGATACCGAGAATTACACCCGACATACAGGACAGGAGAAGTAGTACTGTGCAGAGTCCATACATACAGAATAAGAAGAGATACCGAGAATTACACCCGACATACAGGACAAGAGAAGTAGTACTGTGCAGAGTCCATACATACAGAATAAGGACAGATACCGAGAATTACACCCGACATACAGGACAGGAGAAGTAGTACTGTGCAGAGTCCATACATACAGAATAAGAAGAGATACCGAGAATTACACCCGACATACAGGACAAGAGAAGTAGTACTGTGCAGAGTCCATACATACAGAATAAGAACAGATACCGAGAATTACACCCGACATACAGGACAAGAGAAGTAGTACTGTGCAGAGTCCATACATACAGAATAAGAACAGATACCGAGAATTACACCCGGCATACAGGACAAGAGAAGTAGTACTGTGCAGAGTCCATACATACAGAATAAGAAGAGATACTGAGAATTACACCCGACATACAGGACAAGAGAAGTAGTACTGTGCAGAGTCCATACATACAGAATAAGAAGAGATACTGAGAATTACACCCGACATACAGGACAAGAGAAGTAGTACTGTGCAGAGTCCATACATACAGAATAAGAACAGATACCGAGAATTACACCCGACATACAGGACAGGAGAAGTAGTACTGTGCAGAGTCCATACATACAGAATAAGAACAGATACCGAGAATTACACCCGACATACAGGACAAGAGAAGTAGTACTGTGCAGAGTCCATACATACAGAATAAGAACAGATACCGAGAATTACACCCGGCATACAGGACAAGAGAAGTAGTACTGTGCAGAGTCCATACATACAGAATAAGAAGAGATACCGAGAATTACACCCGACATACAGGACAAGAGAAGTAGTACTGTGCAGAGTCCATACATACAGAATAAGAACAGATACCGAGAATTACACCCGACATACAGGACAAGAGAAGTGGTACTGTGCAGAGTCCATACATACAGAATAAGAACAGATACCGAGAATTACACCCGACATACAGGACAAGAGAAGTAGTACTGTGCAGAGTCCATACATACAGAATAAGAAGAGATACTGAGAATTACACCCGACATACAGGACAAGAGAAGTAGTACTGTGCAGAGTCCATACATACAGAATAAGGACAGATACCGAGAATTACACCCGACATACAGGACAGGAGAAGTAGTACTGTGCAGAGTCCATACATACAGAATAAGAAGAGATACCGAGAATTACACCCGACATACAGGACAAGAGAAGTAGTACTGTGCAGAGTCCATACATACAGAATAAGAAGAGATACCGAGAATTACACCCGACATACAGGACAGGAGAAGTAGTACTGTGCAGAGTCCATACATACAGAATAAGAAGAGATACCGAGAATTACACCCGACATACAGGACAAGAGAAGTAGTACTGTGCAGAGTCCATACATACAGAATAAGGACAGATACCGAGAATTACACCCGACATACAGGACAGGAGAAGTAGTACTGTGCAGAGTCCATACATACAGAATAAGAAGAGATACCGAGAATTACACCCGACATACAGGACAAGAGAAGTAGTACTGTGCAGAGTCCATACATACAGAATAAGAACAGATACCGAGAATTACACCCGACATACAGGACAAGAGAAGTAGTACTGTGCAGAGTCCATACATACAGAATAAGAACAGATACCGAGAATTACACCCGGCATACAGGACAAGAGAAGTAGTACTGTGCAGAGTCCATACATACAGAATAAGAAGAGATACTGAGAATTACACCCGACATACAGGACAAGAGAAGTAGTACTGTGCAGAGTCCATACATACAGAATAAGAAGAGATACTGAGAATTACACCCGACATACAGGACAAGAGAAGTAGTACTGTGCAGAGTCCATACATACAGAATAAGAACAGATACCGAGAATTACACCCGACATACAGGACAGGAGAAGTAGTACTGTGCAGAGTCCATACATACAGAATAAGAAGAGATACTGAGAATTACACCCGACATACAGGACAAGAGAAGTAGTACTGTGCAGAGTCCATACATACAGAATAAGAACAGATACCGAGAATTACACCCGACATACAGGACAAGAGAAGTAGTACTGTGCAGAGTCCATACATACAGAATAAGAAGAGATACCGAGAATTACACCCGACATACAGGACAGGAGAAGTAGTACTGTGCAGAGTCCATACATACAGAATAAGAACAGATACTGAGAATTACACCCGACATACAGGACAAGAGAAGTAGTACTGTGCAGAGTCCATACATACAGAATAAGGACAGATACCGAGAATTACACCCGACATACAGGACAAGAGAAGTAGTACTGTGCAGAGTCCATACATACAGAATAAGAACAGATACCGAGAATTACACCCGACATACAGGACAAGAGAAGTGGTACTGTGCAGAGTCCATACATACAGAATAAGAACAGATACCGAGAATTACACCCGACATACAGGACAAGAGAAGTAGTACTGTGCAGAGTCCATACATACAGAATAAGAACAGATACCGAGAATTACACCCGACATACAGGACAAGAGAAGTAGTACTGTGCAGAGTCCATACATACAGAATAAGAACAGATACCGAGAATTACACCCGACATACAGGACAAGAGAAGTAGTACTGTGCAGAGTCCATACATACAGAATAAGGACAGATACCGAGAATTACACCCGACATACAGGACAAGAGAAGTAGTACTGTGCAGAGTCCATACATACAGAATAAGAACAGATACTGAGAATTACACCCGACATACAGGACAAGAGAAGTGGTACTGTGCAGAGTCCATACATACAGAATAAGAACAGATACCGAGAATTACACCCGACATACAGGACAAGAGAAGTAGTACTGTGCAGAGTCCATACATACAGAATAAGAACAGATACTGAGAATTACACCCGACATACAGGACAAGAGAAGTAGTACTGTGCAGAGTCCATACATACAGAATAAGAACAGATACCGAGAATTACACCCGACATACAGGACAGGAGAAGTAGTACTGTGCAGAGTCCATACATACAGAATAAGAACAGATACTGAGAATTACACCCGACATACAGGACAAGAGAAGTAGTACTGTGCAGAGTCCATACATACAGAATAAGAAGAGATACAGAGAATTACACCCGACATACAGGACAAGAGAAGTAGTACTGTGCAGAGTCCATACATACAGAATAAGAACAGATACTGAGAATTACACCCGACATACAGGACAAGAGAAGTGGTACTGTGCAGAGTCCATACATACAGAATAAGAAGAGATACCGAGAATTACACCCGACATACAGGACAAGAGAAGTAGTACTGTGCAGAGTCCATACATACAGAATAAGAACAGATACCGAGAATTACACCCGACATACAGGACAGGAGAAGTAGTACTGTGCAGAGTCCATACATACAGAATAAGAACAGATACTGAGAATTACACCCGACATACAGGACAGGAGAAGTAGTACTGTGCAGAGTCCATACATACAGAATAAGAACAGATACTGAGAATTACACCCGACATACAGGACAGGAGAAGTAGTACTGTGCAGAGTCCATACATACAGAATAAGGAGAGATACCGAGAATTACACCCGACATACAGGACAAGAGAAGTAGTACTGTGCAGAGTCCATACATACAGAATAAGAACAGATACTGAGAATTACACCCGACATACAGGACAAGAGAAGTAGTACTGTGCAGAGTCCATACATACAGAATAAGAAGAGATACTGAGAATTACACCCGACATACAGGACAAGAGAAGTAGTACTGTGCAGAGTCCATACATACAGAATAAGGAGAGATACTGAGAATTACACCCGACATACAGGACAAGAGAAGTAGTACTGTGCAGAGTCCATACATACAGAATAAGAAGAGATACCGAGAATTACACCCGACATACAGGACAAGAGAAGTAGTACTGTGCAGAGTCCATACATACAGAATAAGTAGAGATACTGAGAATTACACCCGACATACAGGACAAGAGAAGTAGTACTGTGCAGAGTCCATACATACAGAATAAGTAGAGATACTGAGAATTACACCCGACATACAGGACAAGAGAAGTGGTACTGTGCAGAGTCCATACATACAGAATAAGAACAGATACCGAGAATTACACCCGACATACAGGACAGGAGAAGTAGTACTGTGCAGAGTCCATACATACAGAATAAGAACAGATACTGAGAATTACACCCAACATACAGGACAAGAGAAGTAGTACTGTGCAGAGTCCATACATACAGAATAAGGACAGATACCGAGAATTATACCCGACATACAGGACAAGAGAAGTAGTACTGTGCAGAGTCCATACATACAGAATAAGAAGAGATACCGAGAATTACACCTGACATACAGGACAGGAGAAGTGGTACTGTGCAGAGTCCATACATACAGAATAAGGACAGATACCGAGAATTATACCCGACATACAGGACAAGAGAAGTAGTACTGTGCAGAGTCCATACATACAGAATAAGAAGAGATACCGAGAATTACACCCGACATACAGGACAAGAGAAGTGGTACTGTGCAGAGTCCATACATACAGAATAAGAACAGATACCGAGAATTACACCCGACATACAGGACAAGAGAAGTAGTACTGTGCAGAGTCCATACATACAGAATAAGAAGAGATACCGAGAATTACACCTGACATACAGGACAGGAGAAGTGGTACTGTGCAGAGTCCATACATACAGAATAAGAAGAGATACCGAGAATTACACCCGACATACAGGACAGGAGAAGTAGTACTGTGCAGAGTCCATACATACAGAATAAGAACAGATACCGAGAATTACACCCGACATACAGGACAAGAGAAGTAGTACTGTGCAGAGTCCATACATACAGAATAAGGACAGATACCGAGAATTATACCAGACATACAGGACAGGAGAAGTAGTACTGTGCAGAGTCCATACATATAGAATAAGAAGAGATACTGAGAATTACACCCGACATACAGGACAGGAGAAGTAGTACTGTGCAGAGTCCATACATACAGAATAAGGACAGATACTGAGAATTACACCCGACATACAGGACAGGAGAAGTAGTACTGTGCAGAGTCCATACATACAGAATAAGGAGAGATACCGAGAATTACACCCGACATACAGGACAGGAGAAGTAGTACTGTGCAGAGTCCATACATACAGAATAAGGACAGATACTGAGAATTACACCCGACATACAGGACAAGAGAAGTAGTACTGTGCAGAGTCCATACATACAGAATAAGAACAGATACCGAGAATTACACCCGACATACAGGACAAGAGAAGTGGTACTGTGCAGAGTCCATACATACAGAATAAGAACAGATACCGAGAATTATACCCGACATACAGGACAAGAGAAGTAGTACTGTGCAGAGTCCATACATACAGAATAAGGACAGATACCGAGAATTATACCCGACATACAGGACAAGAGAAGTAGTACTGTGCAGAGTCCATACATACAGAATAAGAAGAGATACCGAGAATTACACCTGACATACAGGACAGGAGAAGTGGTACTGTGCAGAGTCCATACATACAGAATAAGGACAGATACCGAGAATTATACCCGACATACAGGACAAGAGAAGTAGTACTGTGCAGAGTCCATACATACAGAATAAGAAGAGATACCGAGAATTACACCCGACATACAGGACAAGAGAAGTGGTACTGTGCAGAGTCCATACATACAGAATAAGAACAGATACCGAGAATTACACCCGACATACAGGACAAGAGAAGTAGTACTGTGCAGAGTCCATACATACAGAATAAGAAGAGATACCGAGAATTACACCTGACATACAGGACAGGAGAAGTGGTACTGTGCAGAGTCCATACATACAGAATAAGAAGAGATACCGAGAATTACACCCGACATACAGGACAGGAGAAGTAGTACTGTGCAGAGTCCATACATACAGAATAAGAACAGATACCGAGAATTACACCCGACATACAGGACAAGAGAAGTAGTACTGTGCAGAGTCCATACATACAGAATAAGGACAGATACCGAGAATTATACCCGACATACAGGACAGGAGAAGTAGTACTGTGCAGAGTCCATACATATAGAATAAGAAGAGATACTGAGAATTACACCCGACATACAGGACAAGAGAAGTAGTACTGTGCAGAGTCCATACATACAGAATAAGGACAGATACCGAGAATTACACCCGACATACAGGACAAGAGAAGTAGTACTGTGCAGAGTCCATACATACAGAATAAGGACAGATACCGAGAATTATACCCGACATACAGGACAGGAGAAGTAGTACTGTGCAGAGTCCATACATATAGAATAAGAAGAGATACTGAGAATTACACCCGACATACAGGACAGGAGAAGTAGTACTGTGCAGAGTCCATACATACAGAATAAGAACAGATACCGAGAATTACACCCGACATACAGGACAAGAGAAGTAGTACTGTGCAGAGTCCATACATACAGAATAAGGACAGATACCGAGAATTATACCCGACATACAGGACAGGAGAAGTAGTACTGTGCAGAGTCCATACATATAGAATAAGAAGAGATACTGAGAATTACACCCGACATACAGGACAAGAGAAGTAGTACTGTGCAGAGTCCATACATACAGAATAAGGAGAGATACCGAGAATTACACCCGACATACAGGACAGGAGAAGTAGTACTGTGCAGAGTCCATACATACAGAATAAGAAGAGATACTGAGAATTACCCCCGACATACAGGACAGGAGAAGTAGTACTGTGCAGAGTCCATACATACAGAATAAGAAGAGATACTGAGAATTACACCCGACATACAGGACAGGAGAAGTAGTACTGTGCAGAGTCCATACATACAGAATAAGAACAGATACCGAGAATTACACCCGACATACAGGACAGGAGAAGTAGTACTGTGCAGAGTCCATACATACAGAATAAGGACAGATACTGAGAATTACACCCGACATACAGGACAAGAGAAGTAGTACTGTGCAGAGTCCATACATACAGAATAATAACAGATACTGAGAATTACACCCGACATACAGGACAGGAGAAGTAGTACTGTGCAGAGTCCATACATACAGAATAAGAAGAGATACTGAGAATTACACCCGACATACAGGACAGGAGAAGTAGTACTGTGCAGAGTCCATACATACAGAATAAGAAGAGATACTGAGAATTACACCCGACATACAGGACAGGAGAAGTAGTACTGTGCAGAGTCCATACATACAGAATAAGAACAGATACTGAGAATTACACCCGACATACAGGACAAGAGAAGTAGTACTGTGCAGAGTCCATACATACAGAATAAGGAGAGATACCGAGAATTACACCCGACATACAGGACAAGAGAAGTGGTACTGTGCAGAGTCCATACATACAGAATAAGAACAGATACCGAGAATTACACCCGACATACAGGACAAGAGAAGTAGTACTGTGCAGAGTCCATACATACAGAATAAGAACAGATACTGAGAATTACACCCGACATACAGGACAAGAGAAGTAGTACTGTGCAGAGTCCATACATACAGAATAAGTAGAGATACTGAGAATTACACCCGACATACAGGACAAGAGAAGTAGTACTGTGCAGAGTCCATACATACAGAATAAGAAGAGATACCGAGAATTACACCCGACATACAGGACAGGAGAAGTAGTACTGTGCAGAGTCCATACATACAGAATAAGAACAGATACTGAGAATTACACCCGACATACAGGACAGGAGAAGTAGTACTGTGCAGAGTCCATACATACAGAATAAGAAGAGATACCGAGAATTACACCCGACATACAGGACAAGAGAAGTAGTACTGTGCAGAGTCCATACATACAGAATAAGAAGAGATACCGAGAATTACACCCGACATACAGGACAAGAGAAGTAGTACTGTGCAGAGTCCATACATACAGAATAAGAACAGATACCGAGAATTACACCCGACATACAGGACAGGAGAAGTAGTACTGTGCAGAGTCCATACATACAGAATAAGAACAGATACCGAGAATTACACCCGACATACAGGACAGGAGAAGTAGTACTGTGCAGAGTCCATACATACAGAATAAGGAGAGATACCGAGAATTACACCCGACATACAGGACAGGAGAAGTAGTACTGTGCAGAGTCCATACATACAGAATAAGAACAGATACCGAGAATTACACCCGACATACAGGACAGGAGAAGTAGTACTGTGCAGAGTCCATACATACAGAATAGGAACAGATACTGAGAATTACACCCGACATACAGGACAGGAGAAGTAGTACTGTGCAGAGTCCATACATACAGAATAAGAAGAGATACTGAGAATTACACCCGACATACAGGACAAGAGAAGTAGTACTGTGCAGAGTCCATACATACAGAATAAGAAGAGATACTGAGAATTACACCCGACATACAGGACAAGAGAAGTAGTACTGTGCAGAGTCCATACATACAGAATAAGAACAGATACCGAGAATTACACCCGACATACAGGACAGGAGAAGTAGTACTGTGCAGAGTCCATACATACAGAATAAGAACAGATACTGAGAATTACACCCGACATACAGGACAAGAGAAGTAGTACTGTGCAGAGTCCATACATACAGAATAAGAACAGATACCGAGAATTACACCCGACATACAGGACAAGAGAAGTAGTACTGTGCAGAGTCCATACATACAGAATAAGAACAGATACCGAGAATTACACCCGACATACAGGACAAGAGAAGTAGTACTGTGCAGAGTCCATACATACAGAATAAGAACAGATACCGAGAATTACACCCGACATACAGGACAAGAGAAGTAGTACTGTGCAGAGTCCATACATACAGAATAAGGAGAGATACCGAGAATTACATCCGACATACAGGACAAGAGAAGTAGTACTGTGCAGAGTCCATACATACAGAATAAGAACAGATACTGAGAATTACACCCGACATACAGGACAGGAGAAGTAGTACTGTGCAGAGTCCATACATACAGAATAAGAACAGATACCGAGAATTACACCCGACATACAGGACAAGAGAAGTAGTACTGTGCAGAGTCCATACATACAGAATAAGAAGAGATACCGAGAATTACACCCGACATACAGGACAAGAGAAGTAGTACTGTGCAGAGTCCATACATACAGAATAAGAACAGATACCGAGAATTACACCCGACATACAGGACAAGAGAAGTAGTACTGTGCAGAGTCCATACATACAGAATAAGAACAGATACCGAGAATTACACCCGACATACAGGACAAGAGAAGTAGTACTGTGCAGAGTCCATACATACAGAATAAGAACAGATACCGAGAATTACACCCGACATACAGGACAAGAGAAGTAGTACTGTGCAGAGTCCATACATACAGAATAAGAAGAGATACCGAGAATTACACCCGACATACAGGACAAGAGAAGTAGTACTGTGCAGAGTCCATACATACAGAATAAGAACAGATACCGAGAATTACACCCGACATACAGGACAGGAGAAGTAGTACTGTGCAGAGTCCATACATACAGAATAAGAACAGATACTGAGAATTACACCCGACATACAGGACAAGAGAAGTAGTACTGTGCAGAGTCCATACATACAGAATAAGAACAGATACTGAGAATTACACCCGACATACAGGACAAGAGAAGTAGTACTGTGCAGAGTCCATACATACAGAATAAGAAGAGATACCGAGAATTACACCCGACATACAGGACAAGAGAAGTAGTACTGTGCAGAGTCCATACATACAGAATAAGAAGAGATACCGAGAATTACACCCGACATACAGGACAGGAGAAGTAGTACTGTGCAGAGTCCATACATACAGAATAAGAACAGATACTGAGAATTACACCCGACATACAGGACAAGAGAAGTAGTACTGTGCAGAGTCCATACATACAGAATAAGAACAGATACTGAGAATTACACCCGACATACAGGACAAGAGAAGTAGTACTGTGCAGAGTCCATACATACAGAATAAGAAGAGATACCGAGAATTACACCCGACATACAGGACAAGAGAAGTAGTACTGTGCAGAGTCCATACATACAGAATAAGAACAGATACCGAGAATTACACCCGACATACAGGACAGGAGAAGTAGTACTGTGCAGAGTCCATACATACAGAATAAGAACAGATACTGAGAATTACACCCGACATACAGGACAAGAGAAGTAGTACTGTGCAGAGTCCATACATACAGAATAAGAACAGATACTGAGAATTACACCCGACATACAGGACAAGAGAAGTAGTACTGTGCAGAGTCCATACATACAGAATAAGAAGAGATACCGAGAATTACACCCGACATACAGGACAAGAGAAGTAGTACTGTGCAGAGTCCATACATACAGAATAAGAACAGATACCGAGAATTACACCCGACATACAGGACAGGAGAAGTAGTACTGTGCAGAGTCCATACATACAGAATAAGAACAGATACTGAGAATTACACCCGACATACAGGACAAGAGAAGTAGTACTGTGCAGAGTCCATACATACAGAATAAGAACAGATACTGAGAATTACACCCGACATACAGGACAAGAGAAGTAGTACTGTGCAGAGTCCATACATACAGAATAAGAAGAGATACCGAGAATTACACCCGACATACAGGACAGGAGAAGTAGTACTGTGCAGAGTCCATACATACAGAATAAGAAGAGATACTGAGAATTACACCCGACATACAGGACAGGAGAAGTAGTACTGTGCAGAGTCCATACATACAGAATAAGAACAGATACTGAGAATTACACCCGACATACAGGACAAGAGAAGTAGTACTGTGCAGAGTCCATACATACAGAATAAGAACAGATACTGAGAATTACACCCGACATACAGGACAAGAGAAGTAGTACTGTGCAGAGTCCATACATACAGAATAAGAACAGATACTGAGAATTACATCCGACATACAGGACAAGAGAAGTAGTACTGTGCAGAGTCCATACATACAGAATAAGAAGAGATACCGAGAATTACACCCGACATACAGGACAGGAGAAGTAGTACTGTGCAGAGTCCATACATACAGAATAAGAACAGATACTGAGAATTACACCCGACATACAGGACAGGAGAAGTAGTACTGTGCAGAGTCCATACATACAGGTTACTAGTATTGGTATAGTACGCAGTATAACTGCATTATAGGGAAAGTTACAGCAGATATAACTGAGAATCCGTTCTCCTGTGTTGCCCTGAGAAGCCCCAGGAGCTGACGCTCTATTACACGTAGACTTTCTCTTTCAGGAAGTATTGTGCGCTCCTCTGACTGATCGGACTTCCTCTCATTGTCAGTGATATCTGTTATTCCTCGTGCTGTGCTGACTCTGCACATTCCCCATACAATGTACATACATGCAGATACACAGCCTGACCAATCAGCTCTCTTATATAGTTACATAGTAGGCGAGGATGAAAAAAGACACAAGTCCATCAAGTCCAACCTCTGTGTGTGATGAGATGTCAGTATTACATTGTATATCCCTGTATGTTGTGGTCCTTCAGGTGATTATCTAATCGTTTTTTTGAAACTATCGATGCTCCCCGCTGAGACCACCGCCTGTGGAAGGGAATTCCACATCCTTGCCGCTCTTACAGTAAAGAACCCTCTACATAGTTTAAGGTTAAACCTCTTTTCTTCTAATTTTATTGAGTGGCCGCGTGTTTTATTAAACTCCCTTCCGAGGAAAAGTTTTCTCCCTATTGGGGGGTCACCAGTACGGTATTTGTACATTGAAATCATCTCCCCTCTCAAGCGTCTCTTCTCCAGAGAGAATAAGGGCCCTTTCACACGTGCGGACCGTATGTTTGTTTTTCATCCATCCGTTTTCGGATGAAAAAACGGACATACATGTATCCCTATGGGATAGCGGGTGTCAGCGTCCAGTCTGACTGTTCTAGCTTATTATGTATTACTTATCTCACATCGAAGCCCCCGCAGCGGTCCGCGTCTCCCCCTCCGGCATGTCGTCCTAAAATTACTTCCGGGTATCGCGGCTCCGGCGCTGTGATTGGCCGGAGCCGCGATGACATCACTCCCGCACGGGAACGGCACAGTACAACTGAAGCAACGGCATGTATGTGCATTTGCTTCAGTTGGCTTAAGTGCGCGTGTGACGATGACGTCGGCACATGCAAATACAGGGATCTCTCCTAAACATGTTCTCTTTCTAACTCCGTCAAAATTTCCGATGGAAAACGTCCGATGGGGCACATGCGGTCGGAATATCCGATGACAAAATTCCGTCTGACTTTTTTCTTTGGAAATTCCGACCGTGTGTACAAGGCATTAGTCTTTCAGTAGACTTCGGATCCAATAGCCACTCGATCCCCTGAGCTCTTCCACTTTTAGCACTCAGTATCTTCCTCAAGCGTCACCCCCGCTTCCCTGCTAGATCCCTGGCTTGGCACTCACTGATGCTCCGCAAGTGTCACCCCCGCTTCCCTGCTAGATCCCTGACTTGGCACTCACTGGTGCTCCGCAAGTGTCACCCCCGCTTCCCTGCTAGATCCCTGGCTTGGCACTCACTTATGCTCCGCAAGTGTCACCCCCACTTCCCTGCTAGATCCCTGGCTTGGCACTCACTGATGCTCCACAAGTGTCACCCCCGCTTCCCTGCTAGATCCCTGGCTTGGCACTCACTGATGCTCCACAAGTGTCACCCCTGCTTCCCTGCTAGATCCCTGGCTTGGCACTCACTGATGCTCCGCAAGTGTCACCCCCGCTTCCCTGCTAGATCCCTGGCTTGGCACTCACTGATGCTCCGCAAGTGTCACCCCCGCTTCCCTGCTAGATCCCTGGCTTGGCACTCACTGATGCTCCGCAAGCGTCACCTCTGCTGTCCCGCTGGGTCCCTGGCTTGGCACTCACTGATGCTCCGCAAGCGTCACCTCTGCTGTCCCGCTGGGTCCCTGGCTTGGCACTCACTGATGCTCCGCAAGCGTCACCCCCGCTTCCCTGCTAGATCCCTGGCTTGGCACTCACTGATGCTCCGCAAGTGTCACCCCCGCTTCCCTGCTAGATCCCTGGCTTGGCACTTACTGATGCTCCGCAAGTGTCACCCCCGCTTCCCTGCTAGATCCCTGGCTTGGCACTCACTGATGCTCCGCAAGCGTCACCTCTGCTGTCCCGCTGGGTCCCTGGCTTGGCACTCACTGATGCTCCGCAAGCGTCACCTCTGCTGTCCCGCTGGGTCCCTGGCTTGGCACTCACTGATGCTCCGCATGCGTCACCCCCGCTTCCCTGCTAGATCCCTGGCTTGGCACTCACTGATGCTCCGCAAGCGTCACCCCCGCTTCCCTGCTAGATCCCTGGCTTGGCACTCACTGATGCTCCGCAAGCATCACCCCCGCTTCCCTGCTAGATCCCTGGCTTGGCACTCACCGATGCTCCGCAAGCGTCACCTCTGCTGTCCCACTGGGTCCCTGGCTTGGCACTCACTGAAGCTTTCCCACTTCTTCACAGTCCCCGGCTGATCAGAAGACTGCTATAGTAATGACTTCAGATTATTTACAGTGGTCTCCGGTAACAAGGTGGATGGTCCCTTAGGCCCCTTTCACACTGGGGCGGGCAGGTGCGGTGGCGGTATAGCGGCGCGATTTTCAGCACTGCTATACCGTTGTTATTACCGCGGTATGCGGCCGCTAGGGGGGTGAATTTAACCCCCGCTAGCGGCCGAAAAAGGGTTAATTCCGCCCGCAAACCGCGGCTATTGCCGCGGTTTGCGGCCGGTATTGCCGCGGTGTCCCATTGATTTCAATGGGCAGCCGCGGTAAAGGAGCGGTGAACACACCGCTCCTTCACCGCTGTAAAGATGTGGCTAGCAGGACTTTTGGAGCAGTCCTGCTAGCGCACCGCTTCAGTGTGAAAGCCTTCGGGCTTTCACATTGAAGGCTACAGGGCAGGAATTTTTCATGCGGTATAATAGCGCTATTATTAGCGCTAAACCGCCTGAAAAACGTGCCAGTGTGAAAGGGGCCTTAGTGGTGACAGCTTCCCCTCTACCTCCGACCACAACAGGTTCCCCGTCTGGCTGAACCGCTACTTCTGGTTGGACTGCAGGCCATCAGTCCCAACCATACGCTGCTCTCCTGCTTCTGGATAGGCCCTCAGACAGCCTAGCAGCCCGGGGCAGCACAACACACATCCACCCAGACAGCCGTCCAGGTGGCACAGAACCCCGATCACCTGACTCCACACAAATAAATAGGCTCTCCCAGTAGGCCAAGGGACTTAAAGAAACCCCTGCCAATTGGCTGAGACACCCCATTCATTCATAATCTGTCCTTGCTATGCCCTTGTCTTATCTAATGTAACCAGCTACCGTGCCACCTAGTGACAGAGAAGAGAAGTGCAGCAATTCCAAAATTAGGGGGAAATCAATTGATCTCCTAACAATTGGCCAAGGCAACTATTGCCTGGCAACTAAATTTGATAGCGACCCTGCCTAAACCTCAGGGTGCTACATTGGACTGACTTTTCTGAGGATGAGACAGCAGGAGACGTGGATCCTGAAGCATGTCCTTCCTTAATCCAGATTACGGAGGAGGTGTACATTGGCATGGTGAACCAAGAGTTACCTGGAAAACGGTTGCAGTGTACGTTTATCTTTTACAGTAGAGGCCCACCTTAAGGTTGAGTATTTCCTCACAGCATTGATGAAGATGGCACAACGCAAAGGTATCCCATGTGTAGTAAAGTGTCCCTGTGCAAGGTACTTAGCGTAGCCCAGAAGAACCTACCCCGGGGTAGACCTCTCATGTGAACCTTGCTTGGTGCCCAATGAGGTGGGAAACATGAGGGATGTGAAGAACAACCACCCGCCTGCCCCCTTACATGTGTGCCACTCAGATATCTATTCTGGCCCAGCATCTCCTAATACTGGAGATTTCCTGTCCTCTAGGTCTTGGGGACTTCTTAGGGACTACAGTGGGTTCCTGTATGTTCCTCTGTGCACCTGGAGAAATTCCTCCTTCTGGTTTTGGCCATTTAGGTTTGGTTTCCAGTGGGCATTACTCCATTTCCAGTGACTGTAATATGACATCATCACTATGCCAGGAATGTAGATAGCGGTGCTCAGATATGACGTCGTTATTATGTCAGGGACAGAGATTGCCATGCCCGGGTATGACGCAACCCATATCTCTAGGACACAGATATGAAGTCATCTCTATCCGGGGGACACAGAGAGCAGTGCACAGATATGATATAATCATTATCCCAGGGACAGAGACAGCATATGCAGCAAGAGGAGTGAGACTCCTATCATGGGCAGAAATGTTAATGCTGGAATGTTGTAAGACACCCTGGGATATATCTGAAATAGCAGTTTTGGGTGTGGTGACCCTTCAATCTTCCATAGATCTCAGTTGTTGAGTAGAAGGTAATACTTCCTGTATGGTGGCAGAGGTTCCCCTCCCAGCAGTCCAGTGTTAGTAAACACACAATGGTGGCAAAGCTTGTCTGCTTACAGCCTTCCACAATGAAAAATGTATGTGCTGAGTGCCAAAGACGCTGTGCCTTTGTTACTGGGCAACCAGTGCATGGGGGGGCTAAAGCCCCCCAGGGAGCCGCACAGGAATGTAAGCAGATGAAGGGGCCAGTCCTAGCAGGAAGTACACAGACGGGGACACAGCTCAGTGTAGAATGCACACAGCAGGTTGCATCATGTGTGGGTGGAGGAAGTAGAAGTCGGGGGTTTCAGTGACAGGAATGTAGGGGACAGTAGGGGAAGTTACACAATTATTTTCCTCCAGGACATTCTGTTATTTATATATATGGAGTGTCAGCAGAACAAGACTGCATTGTGTGTGGCTGCATCTACTAAACCTGCAGATATTAGTGTTGGCACCAGGTAAAGAGTAATAATAGTATCGGTAATATCGGTCATTTTTACCTTGGGTGCTAAAGGAGCTTGTTCCAGCACTGAATGTCCCCTCTGTCCCCAGAGAGTAATTACAGAAACACGTGTCCCCATTGGAAGATGTCCCCAGACAGTCATTACAGGTACACGTGTCCCCATTGGAAGATGTCCCCTCTGTCCCCAGAGAGTCATTACAGAAACACGTGTCCCCATTGGAAGATGTCCCCTCTGTCCCCAGACAGTCATTACAGGTACACATGTCCCCATTGGAAGATGTCCCCTCTGTCCCCAGACAGTCATTATAGGTACACATGTCCCCATTGGAAGATGTCCCCTCTGTCCCCAGAGAGTCATTACAGGTACACGTGTCCCCATTGGAAGATGTCACCTCTGTCCCCAGAGAGTCATTACAGGTACACATGTCCCCATTGGAAGATGTCCCCTCTGTCCCCAGACAGTCATTACAGGTACACGTGTCCCCATTGGAAGATGTCCCCTCTGTCCCCAGACAGTCATTACAGGTATACATGTCCCCATTGGAAGATGCCCCCTCTGTCCCCAGAGAGTCATTACAGGTACATGTGTCCCCATTGGAAGATGTCCCCTCTGTCCCCAGAGAGTCATTACAGGTATACATGTCCCCATTGGAAAATGTCCCCTCTGTCCCCAGACAGTCATTACAGGTACACGTGTCCCCATTGGAAGATGTCCCCTCTGTCCCCAGAGAGTCATTACCAGAACAAGTATCCCCATCGGAAGATGTCCCCTCTATCCGTAGACAGTCATTACCAGAAGACGTATCCCCATCGGAAGATGTCCCCTCTGTCCCCAGACAGTCATCCCCAGAACACGTGTCCCCATCGGAAGATGTCCCCTCTGTCCCCAGACAGTCATTACCAGAATATATGTTCCCATTGGTAGATGTCCCCTCTGTCCCCAGACAGTTGTCACCAGAACACGTGTCCCCATTGGAAAATGTCCCCTCTGTCCCCAGACAGTCATCACCAGAACATGTGTCCCCATCGGAAGAGGTCCCCTCTGTCCCCAGACAGTCATTAGAAGAACACGTGTCCCCATCAGAAGATGTCCCCTCTGTCCCCAGACAGTCATTACCAGAACATATGTTCCCATTGGTAGATGTCCCCTCTGTCCCCAGACAGTTGTCACCAGAACACGTGTCCCCATCGGAAGATGTCCCCTCTGTCACCAGACAGTCATCACCAGAACATGTGTCCCCATTGGAAGATGTCCCCTCTATCTGTAGACAGTCATTACCAGAACACATGTCCCCATTGGAAGATGTCCCCTCTGTCCCCAGACAGTCATCACCAGAACACGTGTCCCCATCAGAAGATGTCCTTTCTGTCCCCAGACAGTCATTACCAGAACATATGTTCCCATTGGAAGATGTCCCCTCTGTCCCCAGACAGTTGTCACCAGAACACGTGTCCCCATTGGAAGATGTCCCCTCTGTCCCCAGACAGTCATTATAGGAACACGTGTCCCCATCGGAAGATGTCCCCTCTGTCCCAAGACAGTCATCCCCAGAACACGTGTCCTCATTGGAAGATTTTCACTCTGTCCCCAGACAGTCATTACCAGAACATGTGTCCCCATTGGAAGATGTCCCCTCTGTCCCCAGACAGTCATTACCAGAACATGTGTCCCCATTGGAAGATGTCCCCTCTGTCCCCAGACAGTCATTACCAGAACACGTGTCCCCATTGGAAGATGTCCCCTCTGTCCCTAGACAGTCGTCAACAGAACATGAATCCCCATCGGAAGATGTCCCCTCTGTCCCTAGACAGTCTTCACCAGAACGCATGTCCCCATTGGAAGATGTCACCTCTGTCCCTAGACAGTCATCACCAGAACATGTGTCCCATTGCAAGATGTCCCCTCTGTCCCCAGATAGTCATTACCAGAACACGTGTCCCCATCGCAAGATGTCCCCTCTGTCCCTAGACAGTCTTCACCAGAACGCATGTCCCCATTGGAAGATGTCACCTCTGTCTCTAGACAGTCGCCAACAGAACACGTGTCCCCATTGGAAGATGTCCCCTCTGTCCCTAGACAGTCGTCAACAGAACATGTGTCTTCATCAGAAGATGTCCCCTCTGTCCCCAGACAGTCATCACCAGAACACGTGTCCCCATTGGAAGATGTCCCCTCTGTCCCTAGACAGTCATCACCAGAACACGTGTCCCCATTGGAAGATGTCCCCTCTGTCCCCAGACAGTCATTACCAGAACACGTGTCCCCATTGGAAGATGTCCCCTCTGTCCCTAGACAGTCGTCAACAGAACATGAATCCCCATCGGAAGATGTCCCCTCTGTCCCTAGACAGTCTTTACCAGAACGCGTGTCCCCATTGGAAGATGTCACCTCTGTCCCTAGACAGTCATCACCAGAACACGTGTCCCCATCGCAAGATGTCCCCTCTGTCCCTAGACAGTCTTCACCAGAACACGTGTCCCCATTGGAAGATGTCACCTCTGTCTCTAGACAGTCGCCAACAGAACACGTGTCCCCATTGGAAGATGTCCCCTCTGTCCCTAGACAGTCGTCAACAGAACATGTGTCTTCATCAGAAGATGTCCCCTCTGTCCCCAGACAGTCATCACCAGAACACGTGTCCCCATTGGAAGATGTCCCCTCTGTCCCTAGACAGTCATCACCAGAACACGTGTCCCCATTGGAAGATGTCCCCTCTGTCCCTAGACAGTCATCACCAGAACACGTGTCCCCATTGGAAGATGTCCCCTCTGTCCCTAGACAGTCATCACCAGAACACGTGTCCCCATTGGAAGATGTCCCCTCTGTCCCTAGACAGTCATCACCAGAACACGTGTCCCCATTGGAAGATGTCCCCTCTGTCCCCAGACAGTCATTACCAGAACACGTGTCCCCATTAGAAAATGTCCCCTCTGTCCCCAGACAGTCATCACCAGAACATGTGTCCCCATCGGAAGAGGTCCCCTCTGTCCCCAGACAGTCATTACCAGAACATATGTTCCCATTGGTAGATGTCCCCTCTGTCCCCAGACAGTTGTCACCAGAACACGTGTCCCCATCGGAAGATGTCCCCTTTGTCCCTAGACAGTTGTCACCAGAATACGTGTCCCCATCGGAAGATGTCCCCTCTGTCACCAGACAGTCATCACCAGAACATGTGTCCCCATTGGAAGATGTCCCCTCTATCCGTAGACAGTCATTACCAGAACACGTGTCCCCATTGGAAGATGTCCCCTCTGTCCCCAGACAGTCATCACCAGAACACGTGTCCCCATCAGAAGATGTCCTTTCTGTCCCCAGACAGTCATTACCAGAACATATGTTCCCATTGGAAGATGTCCCCTCTGTCCCCAGACAGTTGTCACCAGAACACGTGTCCCCATTGGAAGATGTCCCCTCTGTCCCCAGACAGTCATTATAGGAACACGTGTCCCCATCGGAAGATGTCCCCTCTGTCCCAAGACAGTCATCCCCAGAACACGTGTCCTCATTGGAAGATTTTCACTCTGTCCCCAGACAGTCATTACCAGAACATGTGTCCCCATTGGAAGATGTCCCCTCTGTCCCCAGACAGTCATTACCAGAACATGTGTCCCCATTGGAAGATGTCCCCTCTGTCCCCAGACAGTCATTACCAGAACACGTGTCCCCATTGGAAGATGTCCCCTCTGTCCCTAGACAGTCGTCAACAGAACACGAATCCCCATCGGAAGATGTCCCCTCTGTCCCTAGACAGTCATCACCAGAACATGTGTCCCCATCGCAAGATGTCCCCTCTGTCCCTAGACAGTCTTCACCAGAACGCGTGTCCCCATTGGAAGATGTCACCTCTGTCTCTAGACAGTCGCCAACAGAACACGTGTCCCCATTGGAAGATGTCCCCTCTGTCCCTAGACAGTCGTCAACAGAACATGTGTCTTCATCAGAAGATGTCCCCTCTGTCCCCAGACAGTCATCACCAGAACACGTGTCCCCATTGGAAGATGTCCCCTCTGTCCCTAGACAGTCATCACCAGAACACGTGTCCCCATTGGAAGATGTCCCCTCTGTCCCTAGACAGTCATCACCAGAACATGTGTCCCCATTGGAAGATGTCCCCTCTGTCCCTAGACAGTCATCACCAGAACACGTGTCCCCATTGGAAGATGTCCCCTCTGTCCCTAGACAGTCATCACCAGAACACGTGTCCCCATTGGAAGATGTCCCCTCTGTCCCCAGACAGTCATTACCAGAACGCGTGTCCCCATTGGAAAATGTCCCCTCTGTCCCCAGACAGTCATCACCAGAACATGTGTCCCCATCGGAAGAGGTCCCCTCTGTCCCCAGACAGTCATTACCAGAACATATGTTCCCATTGGTAGATGTCCCCTCTGTCCCCAGACAGTTGTCACCAGAACACGTGTCCCCATTGGAAGATGTCCCCTCTGTCCCTAGACAGTCATCACCAGAACATGTGTCCCCATTGCAAGATGTCCCCTCTGTCCCCAGATAGTCATTACCAGAACACGTGTCACCATTGGAAGATGTCCCCTCTGTCCCCAGACAGTCATCACCAGAACAAGTGTCACCATTGGAAGATGTCCCCTCTGTCCCCAGACAGTCATCACCAGAACACGTGTCACCATTGGAAGATGTCCCCTCTGTCCCCAGACAGTCATCACCAGAACACGTGTCCCCATTGGAAGATGTCCCCTCCGTCCCCAGACAGTCAATGTGTGTAATTTTCTGCATGAGAACCTTGATAAATTGTGAGTTCACAGCATTGTACAATGTGTGTGTCATCCCCATCCCTGATATCCCTCATATTAGATCTTCTCCATCCCTGATATCCAGCAGATTAGATCATCCCCATCCCTGATATCCAAAAGATTAGATCTTCCCCATCCCTGATATCCCAAAGATTAGATCTTCCCCATCCCTGATATCCCAAAGATTAGATCTTCTCCATCCCTGATATCCAGAAGATTAGATCTTCCCCATCCCTGATATCCCAAAGATTAGATCTTCCCTATCCCTCATATCCCGCAGATTAGATCTTCCCCATCCCTGATATCCCAAAGATTAGATCTTCCCCATCCCTGATATCCCAAAGATTAGATCTTCTCCATCCCTGATATCCCAAAGATTAGATCTTCTCCATCCCTGATATCCAGAAGATTAGATCTTCCCCATCCCTCATATCCCAAAGATTAGATCTTCCCTATCCCTCATATCCCGCAGATTAGATCTTCCCCATCCCTGATATCCCAAAGATTAGATCTTCCCCATCCCTGATATCCCAAAGATTAGATCTTCTCCATCCCTGATATCCAGAAGATTAGATCATCCCCATCCCTCATATCCGGCAGATTAGATCATCCCCATCCCTGATATCCCTCATATTAGATCTTCTCCATCCCTGATATCCAGCAGATTAGATCATCCCCATCCCTGATATCCCAAAGATTAGATCTTCTCCATCCCTGATATCCAGAAGATTAGATCATCCCCATCCCTCATATCCGGCAGATTAGATCATCCCCATCCCTGATATCCCTCATATTAGATCTTCTCCATCCCTGATATCCAGCAGATTAGATCATCCCCATCCCTGATATCCCAAAGATTAGATCTTCTCCATCCCTGATATCCAGCAGATTAGATCATCCCCATCCCTGATATCCCAAAGATTAGATCTTCCCCATCCCTGATATCCCAAAGATTAGATCTTCCCCATCCCTGATATCCCAAAGATTAGATCTTCCCCATCCCTGATATCCCAAAGATTAGATCTTCTCCATCCCTGATATCCAGAAGATTAGATCTTCCCCATCCCTCATATCCCGCAGATTAGATCTTCCCCATCCCTGATATCCCAAAGATTAGATCTTCCCCCATCCCTCATATCCCAAAGATTAGATCTTCCCCATCCCTGATATCCAGCAGATTAGATCTTCCCCATCCCTGATATCCCAAAGATTAGATCTTCTCCATCCCTGATATCCAGCAGATTAGATCTTCCCCATCCCTCATATCCCGCAGATTAGATCTTCCCCCATCCCTCATATCCCAAAGATTAGATCTTCCCCATCCCTGATATCCCAAAGATTAGATCTTCCCCATCCCTCATATCCCGCAGATTAGATCTTCCCCATCCCTGACATCCCGCAGATTAGATCATCCCTATCCCTCATATCCCGCAGATTAGATCTTCCCCATCCCTGATATCCCGCAGATTAGATCATCCCTATCCCTCATATCCCGCAGATTAGATCATCCCCATCCCTGATATCCCGCAGATTAGATCTTCTCCATCCCTGATATCCAGAAGATTAGATCTTCCCCATCCCTCATATCCCGCAGATTAGATCATCCCCATCCCTCATATCCCGCAGATTAGATCATCCCCATCCCTGATATCCCAAAGATTAGATCTTCCCCATCCCTGATATCCAGCAGATTAGATCTTCCCCATCCCTGATATCCCTCATATTAGATCTTCTCCATCCCTGATATCCCACAGATTAGATCATCCCCATCCATGATATCCTGCAGATTAGATCATCCCCATCCCTCATATCCCGCAGATTAGATCATCCCCATCCTTCATATCCCGCAGATTAGATCTTCCCCATCCCTGATATCCCAAAGATTAGATCATCCCCATCCCTGATATCCCGCAGATTAGATCAACCCCATCCCTCATATTCCGCAGATTAGATCTTCCCCATCCCTGATATCCCACAGATTAGATCTTCCCCATCCCTCATATCCCGCAGATTAGATCATCCCCATCCCTCATATCCCGCAGATTAGATCATCCCCATCCCTGATATCCCGCAGATTAGATCTTCTCCATCCCTGATATCCAGAAGATTAGATCTTCCCCATCCCTCATATCCCGCAGATTAGATCATCCCCATCCCTCATATCCCGCAGATTAGATCATCCCCATCCCTCATATCCCTCATATTAGATCTTCTCCATCCCTGATATCCCACAGATTAGATCATCCCCATCCATGATATCCCACAGATTAGATCATCCCCATCCCTCATATCCCACAGATTAGATCATCCCCATCCCTCATATCCCGCAGATTAGATCTTCCCCATCCCTGATATCCCAAAGATTAGATCATCCCCATCCCTCATATCCCGCAGATTAGATCATCCCCATCCCTCATATCCCGCAGATTAGATCTTCCCCATCCCTGATATCCCGCAGATTAGATCTTCCCATCCCTCATATCCCGCAGATTAGATCATCCCCATCCCTCATATCCCGCAAATTAGATCTTCCCCATCCCTGATATCCCGCAGATTAGATCTTCCCCATCCCTCATATCCCGCAGATTAGATCTTCCCCATCCCTCATATCCCGCAGATTAGATCATCCCCATCCCTCATATCCCGCAGATTAGATCTTCCCCATCCCTCATATCCCAAAGATTAGATCATCCCCATCCCTCATATCCCGCAGATTAGATCATCCCCATCCCTGATATCCCGCAGATTAGATCTTCCCCATCCCTCATATCCCGCAGATTAGATCTTCCCCATCCCTCATATCCCGCAGATTAGATTATCCCCATCCCTCATATCCCGCAGATTAGATCATCCCCATCCCTCATATCCCGCAGATTAGATCTTCCCCATCCCTGATATCCCGCAGATTAGATCTTCCCCATCCCTCATATCCCGCAGATAAGATCATCCCCATCCCTGATATCCAGCAGATTAGATCATCCCTATCCCTCATATCCCGCAGATTAGATCTTCCCCATCCCTGATATCCAGCAGATTAGATCTTCCCCCATCCCTGATATCCAGCAGATTAGATCATCCCCATCCCTGATATCCCAAAGATTAGATCTTCTCCATCCCTGATATCCAGCAGATTAGATCATCCCCATCCCTGATATCCCAAAGATTAGATCTTCCCCATCCCTGATATCCCAAAGATTAGATCTTCCCCATCCCTGATATCCCAAAGATTAGATCTTCCCCATCCCTGATATCCCAAAGATTAGATCTTCTCCATCCCTGATATCCAGAAGATTAGATCTTCCCCATCCCTCATATCCCGCAGATTAGATCTTCCCCATCCCTGATATCCCAAAGATTAGATCTTCCCCCATCCCTCATATCCCAAAGATTAGATCTTCCCCATCCCTGATATCCAGCAGATTAGATCTTCCCCATCCCTGATATCCCAAAGATTAGATCTTCTCCATCCCTGATATCCAGCAGATTAGATCTTCCCCATCCCTCATATCCCGCAGATTAGATCTTCCCCCATCCCTCATATCCCAAAGATTAGATCTTCCCCATCCCTGATATCCCAAAGATTAGATCTTCCCCATCCCTCATATCCCGCAGATTAGATCTTCCCCATCCCTGACATCCCGCAGATTAGATCATCCCTATCCCTCATATCCCGCAGATTAGATCTTCCCCATCCCTGATATCCCGCAGATTAGATCATCCCTATCCCTCATATCCCGCAGATTAGATCATCCCCATCCCTGATATCCCGCAGATTAGATCTTCTCCATCCCTGATATCCAGAAGATTAGATCTTCCCCATCCCTCATATCCCGCAGATTAGATCATCCCCATCCCTCATATCCCGCAGATTAGATCATCCCCATCCCTGATATCCCAAAGATTAGATCTTCCCCATCCCTGATATCCAGCAGATTAGATCTTCCCCATCCCTGATATCCCTCATATTAGATCTTCTCCATCCCTGATATCCCACAGATTAGATCATCCCCATCCATGATATCCTGCAGATTAGATCATCCCCATCCCTCATATCCCGCAGATTAGATCATCCCCATCCTTCATATCCCGCAGATTAGATCTTCCCCATCCCTGATATCCCAAAGATTAGATCATCCCCATCCCTGATATCCCGCAGATTAGATCAACCCCATCCCTGATATCCCGCAGATTAGATCTTCCCATCCCTCATATCCCGCAGATTAGATCATCCCCATCCCTCATATCCCGCAAATTAGATCTTCCCCATCCCTGATATCCCGCAGATTAGATCTTCCCCATCCCTCATATCCCGCAGATTAGATCATCCCCATCCTTCATATCCCGCAGATTAGATCTTCCCCATCCCTGATATCCCAAAGATTAGATCATCCCCATCCCTGATATCCCGCAGATTAGATCTTCCCCATCCCTGATATCCCGCAGATTAGATCTTCCCATCCCTCATATCCCGCAGATTAGATCATCCCCATCCCTCATATCCCGCAAATTAGATCTTCCCCATCCCTGATATCCCGCAGATTAGATCTTCCCCATCCCTCATATCCCGCAGATTAGATCTTCCCCATCCCTCATATCCCGCAGATTAGATCATCCCCATCCCTCATATCCCGCAGATTAGATCTTCCCCATCCCTCATATCCCAAAGATTAGATCATCCCCATCCCTCATATCCCGCAGATTAGATCATCCCCATCCCTGATATCCCGCAGATTAGATCTTCCCCATCCCTCATATCCCGCAGATTAGATCTTCCCCATCCCTCATATCCCGCAGATTAGATTATCCCCATCCCTCATATCCCGCAGATTAGATCATCCCCATCCCTCATATCCCGCAGATTAGATCTTCCCCATCCCTGATATCCCGCAGATTAGATCTTCCCCATCCCTCATATCCCGCAGATAAGATCATCCCCATCCCTGATATCCAGCAGATTAGATCATCCCTATCCCTCATATCCCGCAGATTAGATCTTCCCCATCCCTGATATCCAGCAGATTAGATCTTCCCCCATCCCTGATATCCAGCAGATTAGATCATCCCCATCCCTGATATCCCGCAGATTAGATCTTCCCCCATCCCTGATATCCAGCAGATTAGATCATCCCCATCCCTCATATCCCGCAGATTAGATCTTCCCCATCCCTGATATCCCGCAGATTAGATCTTCCCCATCCCTGATATCCCGCAGATTAGATCATCCCCATCCCTGATATCCAGCAGATTAGATCATCCCCATCCCTCATATCCCGCAGATTAGATCTTCCCCATCCCTGATATCCCGCAGATTAGATCATCCCCATCCCTCATATCCCGCAGATTAGATCATCCCCATCCCTCATATCCCGCAGATTAGATCTTCCCCATCCCTCATATCCCGCAGATTAGATCTTCCCCATCCCTCATATCCGGCAGATTAGATCTTCCCCATCCCTCATATCCGGCAGATTAGATCATCCCCATCCCTGATATCTAGCAGATTAGATCTTCCCCATCCCTGATATCCCGCAGATTAGATCATCCCCATCCCTCATATCCGGCAGATTTGATCATCCCCATCCCTCATATCCGGCAGATTAGATCTTCCCCATCCCTGATATCCCGTAGATTAGATCTTCCCCATCCCTCATATCCCGCAGATTAGATCTTCCCCATCCCTCATATCCCGCAGATTAGATCATCCCCATCCCTCATATCCCGCAGATTAGATCATCCCCATCCCTCATATCCGGCAGATTAGATCATCCCCATCCCTCATATCCCGCAGATTAGATCATCCCCATCCCTCATATCCGGCAGATTAGATCTTCCCCAACCCTGATATCCCGCAGATTAGATCATCCCCATCCCTCATATCCGGCAGATTAGATCTTCCCCATCCCTCATATCCGGCAGATTAGATCATCCCCATCCTTCATATCCGGCAGATTAGATCTTCCCCATCCCTGATATCCCGTAGATTAGATCTTCCCCATCCCTCATATCCCGCAGATTAGATCATCCCCATCCCTAATATCCCGCAGATTAGATCATCCCCATCCCTGATATCCGGCAGATTAGATCTTCCCCATCCCTGATATCCCGCAGATTAGATCATCCCCATCCCTCATATCCCGCAGATTAGATCTTCCCCATCCCTGATATCCCGCAGATTAGATCATCCCCATCCCTCATATCCCGCAGATTAGATCTTCCCCATCCCTGATATCCCGCAGATTAGATCTTCCCCATCCCTGATATCCCGCAGATTAGATCTTCCCCATCCCTGATATCCCGCAGATTAGATCTCTCGTGTTCTGACCTGATGGCGCAGCTCCTCCAATCTCCAGGAGATCATTAATATTCATGAGTCTGCGGCTTGTACAATCAGCCTGATATCACCCAGATCAGGTCTCAGCTACACTGCAGTCACAACCCGCCCAAGGAGGTCCGTCTACCTTCTCCTCCACACCCAGTGCAGTCTAATGGCAGAAATGTCCCCTCACAATATGGCATGGAGAGAAAAGCCAGAGATTGCCAAAGCCAGAGAAATACATTATCACTGTGCACTCTGACATCACCACTCACAGATATACATTATCACTGTGCGCTCTGACATCACCACTCACAGATATACATTATCACTGTGCGCTCTGACATCACCACTCACAGATATACATTATCACTGTGCGCTCTGACATCACCACTCACAGATATACATTATCACTGTGCGCTCTGACATCACCACTCACAGATATACATTATCACTGTGCGCTCTGACATCACCACTCACAGATATACATTATCACTGTGCGCTCTGACATCACCACTCACAGATATACATTATCACTGTGCGCTCTGACATCACCACTCACAGATATACATTATCACTGTGCGCTCTGACATCACCACTCACAGATATACATTATCACTGTGCGCTCTGACATCACCACTCACAGATATACATTATCACTGTGCGCTCTGACATCACCACTCACAGATATACTCTGACATCACCACTCACAGATATACATTATCACTGTGCGCTCTGACATCACCACTCACAGATATACATTATCACTGTGCGCTCTGACATCACCACTCACAGATATACTCTGACATCACCACTCACAGATATACATTATCACTGTGCGCTCTGACATCACCACTCACAGATATACTCTGACATCACCACTCACAGATATACATTATCACTGTGCGCTCTGACATCACCACTCACAGATATACATTATCACTGTGCGCTCTGACATCACCACTCACAGATATACTCTGACATCACCACTCACAGATATACATTATCACTGTGCACTCTGACATCACCACTCACAGATATACTCTGACATCACCACTCACAGATATACATTATCACTGTGCACTCTGACATCACCACTCACAGATATACTCTGACATCACCACTCACAGATATTCATTATCACTGTGCGCTCTGACATCACCACTCACAGATATACATTATCACTGTGCGCTCTGACATCACCACTTACAGATATACATTATCACTGTGCACTCTGACATCACCACTTACAGATATACTCTGACATCACCACTCACAGATATACTCTGACATCACCACTCACAGATATACATTATCACTGTGCGCTCTGACATCACCACTTACAGATATACTCTGACATCACCACTCACAGATATACTCTGACATCACCACTCACAGATATACATTATCACTGTGCGCTCTGACATCACCACTCACAGATATACTCTGACATCACCACTCACAGATATACATTATCACTGTGCGCTCTGACATCACCACTCACAGATATACTCTGACATCACCACTCACAGATATACATTATCACTGTGCGCTCTGACATCACCACTTACAGATATACTCTGACATCACCACTCACAGATATACTCTGACATCACCACTCACAGATATACATTATCACTGTGCGCTCTGACATCACCACTCACAGATATACTCTGACATCACCACTCACAGATATACATTATCACTGTGCGCTCTGACATCACCACTCACAGATATACTCTGACATCACCACTCACAGATATACATTATCACTGTGCGCTCTGACATCACCACTCACAGATATACATTATCACTGTGTACTCTGACATCACCACTCACAGATATACTCTGACATCACCACTCACAGATATACATTATCACTGTGCGCTCTGACATCACCACTCACAGATATACATTATCACTGTGCGCTCTGACATCACCACTCACAGATATACTCTGACATCACCACTCACAGATATACTCTGACATCACCACTCACAGATATACATTATCACTGTGCGCTCTGACATCACCACTTACAGATATACTCTGACATCACCACTCACAGATATACTCTGACATCACCACTCACAGATATACATTATCACTGTGCGCTCTGACATCACCACTCACAGATATACTCTGACATCACCACTCACAGATATACATTATCACTGAGTACTCTGACATCACCACTCACAGATATACATTATCACTGTGCGCTCTGACATCACCACTCACAGATATACTCTGACATCACCACTCACAGATATACATTATCACTGTGCGCTCTGACATCACCACTCACAGATATACATTATCACTGTGCGCTCTGACATCACCACTCACAGATATACATTATCACTGTGCGCTCTGACATCACCACTCACAGATATACATTATCACTGTGCGCTCTGACATCACCACTTACAGATATACTCTGACATCACCACTCACAGATATACATTATCACTGTGCGCTCTGACATCACCACTCACAGATATACATTATCACTGTGCGCTCTGACATCACCACTCACAGATATACTCTGACATCACCACTCACAGATATACTCTGACATCACCACTCACAGATATACTCTGACATCACCACTCACAGATATACATTATCACTGTGCGCTCTGACATCACCACTCACAGATATACTCTGACATCACCACTCACAGATATACTCTGACATCACCACTCACAGATATACATTATCACTGTGCGCTCTGACATCACCACTCACAGATATACTCTGACATCACCACTCACAGATATACATTATCACTGTGCGCTCTGACATCACCACTCACAGATATACTCTGACATCACCACTCACAGATATACTCTGACATCACCACTCACAGATATACATTATCACTGTGCGCTCTGACATCACCACTTACAGATATACTCTGACATCACCACTCACAGATATACATTATCACTGTGCGCTCTGACATCACCACTTACAGATATACTCTGACATCACCACTCACAGATATACTCTGACATCACCACTCACAGATATACTCTGACATCACCACTCACAGATATACATTATCACTGTGCGCTCTGACATCACCACTTACAGATATACTCTGACATCACCACTCACAGATATACTCTGACATCACCACTCACAGATATACTCTGACATCACCACTCACAGATATACATTATCACTGTGCGCTCTGACATCACCACTTACAGATATACTCTGACATCACCACTCACAGATATACTCTGACATCACCACTCACAGATATACATTATCACTGTGCGCTCTGACATCACCACTCACAGATATACTCTGACATCACCACTCACAGATATACATTATCACTGTGCGCTCTGACATCACCACTCACAGATCTACTCTGACATCACCACTCACAGATCTACTCTGACATCACCACTCACAGATATACATTATCACTGTGCGCTCTGACATCACCACTCACAGATATACTCTGACATCACCACTCACAGATATACATTATCACTGTGCGCTCTGACATCACCACTCACAGATATACATTATCACTGTGCGCTCTGACATCACCACTTACAGATATACTCTGACATCACCACTCACAGATATACTCTGACATCACCACTCACAGATATACATTATCACTGTGCGCTCTGACATCACCACTCACAGATATACATTATCACTGTGCGCTCTGACATCATCACTCACAGATATACTCTGACATCACCACTCACAGATATACATTATCACTGTGCGCTCTGACATCACCACTCACAGATATACATTATCACTGTGCGCTCTGACATCACCACTTACAGATATACTCTGACATCACCACTCACAGATATACATTATCACTGTGCGCTCTGACATCACCACTCACAGATATACTCTGACATCACCACTCACAGATATACATTATCACTGTGCGCTCTGACATCACCACTCACAGATATACATTATCACTGTGCACTCTGACATCATCACTCACAGATATACTCTGACATCACCACTCACAGATATACAGAATAATATACTATGGGAAAGGATGGAAAATACATGTCAGGAATCTCAGGAGAGAAATATAATGACCCCCATATAGTAAGGTGACCAGATTTTTTAAATGAAATCCGGGGACATATTTTTTTTTTTACTAGTAATGGCGGCAATCAGCGACTCTCTGCCCGTCGCCGCCGCCGCCCGCCTCACAGCCTGTCAAGTCTTACTCTCCGGCCCGGCTACTACTGGGAAGATCACTCCGCCAGGGAAGGGAAGGAGATAAGCAGGCAGGCGGCTGGCCAGGACTTGAGCCAAGGCAGAAGAACATGCGAGCGGGATCAGAATGGGCACCCGAAACTGAAGAAATATTCCCTCAGCTCCGACCAGCACATGATCATCAGAGAGGGGCACAGATAATGGAAAAAATATACACCCCCCTAAGCTAGTAGGAGCGGCGGAGTAGGGGGGTGTAATTCAGATTTTTTTTTATTCTGCACTGACTGTCTTTTAAATTGCCCCAGTCCCTGTTCAAATCCAATCCGGGGACAAAACCGGGGACAGACTTGGTCCGGGGACAGTGTCCTCAATCCGGGGACTGTCCCCGGAAACCGGGGATGTCTGGTCACCCTATAGTATAGGAGAAATCTTCTACCAGAATATTATATAATGTGTGCAGATTTCTCCATCCAGTACACAGATCACCTACCTAATAGTACACAGATCACCTACCTAATAGTACACAGATCACCTACCTAATAGTACACAGATCACCTACCTAATAGTACACAGATCACCTACCTAATAGTACACAGATCACCTACCTAATAGTACACGGATCACCTACCTAATAGTACACAGATCACCTACCTAATAGTACACAGATCACCTACCTAATAGTACACAGATCACCTACCTCCTAATAATAATAATACACAGATCACCTACCTCCTAATAATAATAGTACACGGATCACCTACCTCCTAATAATAATAATACACGGATCACCTACCTCCTAATAATAATAGTACATGGATCACCTACCTCCTAATAATAATAGTACACGGATCACCTACCTCCTAATAATAATAGTACACGGATCACCTACCTCCTAATAATAATAGTACACGGATCACCTACCTCCTAATAATAATAATACACGGATCACCTACCTCCTAATAATAATAGTACATGGATCACCTACCTCCTAATAATAATAGTACACGGATCACCTACCTCCTAATAATAATAATAATAATAGTACACGGATCACCTACCTCCTAATAATAATAGTACACGGATCACCTACCTAATAGTACACAGATCACCTACCTAATAGTACACAGATCACCTACCTCCTAATAATAATAGTACACGGATCACCTACCTCCTAATAATAATAATAGTAGTACACGGATCACCTACCTCCTAATAATAATAGTACACGGATCACCTACCTCCTAATAATAATAGTACACGGATCACCTACCTCCTAATAATAATAATAGTACACGGATCACCTACCTCCTAATAATAATAGTACATGGATCACCTACCTCCTAATAATAATAGTACACGAATCACCTACCTCCTAATAATAATAATAATAATAGTACACGGATCACCTACCTCCTAATAATAATAGTACACGGATCACCTACCTCCTAATAATAATAATAATAGTACACGGATCACCTACCTCCTAATAATAATAGTACACGGATCACCTACCTAATAGTACACGGATCACCTACCTCCTAATAATAATAATAATAGTACACGGATCACCTACCTCCTAATAATAATAGTACACGGATCACCTACCTCCTAATAATAATAATAGTACACGGATCACCTACCTCCTAATAATAATAGTACACGGATCACCTACCTCCTAATAATAATAATAGTACATGGATCACCTACCTCCTAATAATAGTACACGGATCACCTACCTCCTAATAATAATAATAGTACACAGATCACCTACCTCCTAATAATAATAGTACACGGATCACCTACCTCCTAATAATAATAATAATAGTACACGGATCACCTACCTCCTAATAATAGTACATGGATCACCTACCTCCTAATAATAATAGTACACGGATCACCTACCTCCTAATAATAATAATAGTACACGGATCACCTACCTCCTAATAATAGTACACGGATCACCTACCTCCTAATAATAATAGTACACAGATCACCTACCTCCTAATAATAATAATACACAGATCACCTACCTCCTAATAATAATAATACACAGATCACCTACCTCCTAATAATAATAGTATACGGATCACCTACCTCCTAATAATAATAATAGTACACGGATCACCTACCTCCTAATAATAATAGTACACGGATCACCTACCTCCTAATAATAATAATAGTACACGGATCACCTACCTCTTAATAATAATAATAGTACACGGATCACCTACCTCCTAATAATAGTACACGGATCACCTACCTCCTAATAATAATAATAGTACACAGATCACCTACCTCCTAATAATAATAATACACAGATCACCTACCTCCTAATAATAATAGTATACGGATCACCTACCTCCTAATAATAATAATAGTACATGGATCACCTACCTCCTAATAATAATAATAGTACACGGATCACCTACCTCCTAATAATAATAATAATAATAGTACACGGATCACCTACCTCCAAATAATAATAGTACACGGATCACCTACCTCCTAACAATAATAATAGTACACGGATCACCTACCTCCTAATAATAGTACACGGATCACCTACCTCCTAATAATAATAATAGTACACGGATCACCTACCTCCTAATAATAATAATACACAGATCACCTACCTCCTAATAATAATAATAATACACAGATCACCTACCTCCTAATAATAATAATAGTACACGGATCACCTACCTCCTAATAATAATAATAATAATAATAATAGTACACGGATCACCTACCTCCTAATAATAATAGTACACGGATCACCTACCTCCTAATAATAATAATAGTACACAGATCACCTACCTCCTAATAATAATAATAATAATAATACGCAGATCACCTACCTCCTAATAATAATAATAGTATACGGATCACCTACCTCCTAATAATAATAATAGTACACGGATCACCTACCTCCTAATAATAATAATAGTACACGGATCACCTACCTCCTAATAATAATAGTACACGGATCACCTACCTCCAAATAATAATAGTACACGGATCACCTACCTCCTAATAATAAAAATAGTACACGGATCACCTACCTCCTAATAATAGTACACGGATCACCTACCTCCTAATAATAATAATAGTACACGGATCACCTACCTCCTAATAATAATAATAATAGTACACGGATCACCTACCTCCTAATAATAATAGTACACAGATCACCTACCTCCTAATAATAATAATAATAGTACACGGATCACCTACCTCCTAATAATAATAGTACATGGATCACCTACCTCCTAATAATAATAATAATACACAGATCACCTACCTCCTAATAATAATAATAGTACACGGATCACCTACCTCCTAATAATAATAATAGTACACGGATCACCTACCTCCTAATAATAATAGTACACGGATCACCTACCTCCTAATAATAATAGTACACAGATCACCTACCTCCTAATAATAATAATAGTACACAGATCACCTACCTCCTAATAATAATAATACACAGATCACCTACCTCCGAATAATAATAGTATACGGATCACCTACCTCCTAATAATAATAATAGTACACGGATCACCTACCTCCTAATAATAATAATAGTACACGGATCACCTACCTCCTAATAATAATAATAGTACACGGATCACCTACCTCCTAATAATAATAGTACACAGATCACCTACCTCCTAATAATAATAGTACACGGATCACCTACCTCCTAATAATAATAATAATAGTACACGGATCACCTACCTCCTAATAATAGTACACAGATCACCTACCTCCTAATAATAATAGTACACGGATCACCTACCTCCTAATAATAATAGTACACAGATCACCTACCTCCTAATAATAATAGTACACGGATCACCTACCTCCTAATAATAGTACACAGATCACCTACCTCCTAATAATAATAATAGTACACGGATCACCTACCTCCTAATAATAGTACACAGATCACCTACCTCCTAATAATAATAATAGTACACGGATCACCTACCTCCTAATAATAATAGTACACAGATCACCTACCTCCTAATAATAATAGTACACAGATCACCTACCTCCTAATAATAATAATAGTACACGGATCACCTACCTCCTAATAATAATAATACACAGATCACCTACCTCCTAATAATAATAATAGTACACGGATCACCTACCTCCTAATAATAGTACACGGATCACCTACCTCCTAATAATAATAGTACACAGATCACCTACCTCCTAATAATAATAATAGTACACGGATCACCTACCTCCTAATAATAATAGTACACGGATCACCTACCTCCTAATAATAATATTACACGGATCACCTACCTCCTAATAATAATAGTACACGGATCACCTACCTCCTAATAATAGTACACGGATCACCTACCTCCTAATAATAATAATAGTACACGGATCACCTACCTCCTAATAATAATAGTACACAGATCACCTACCTCCTAATAATAATAATAGTACATGGATCACCTACCTCCTAATAATAATAATACACAGATCACCTACCTCCTAATAATAATAATAGTACATGGATCACCTACCTCCTAATAATAATAATACACAGATCACCTACCTCCTAGTAATAATAATAGTACACGGATCACCTACCTCCTAATAATAATAATAGTACACGGATCACCTACCTCCTAATAATAATAATAGTACACGGATCACCTACCTCCTAATAATAATAGTACACAGATCACCTACCTCCTAATAATAATAATAGTACACGGATCACCTACCTCCTAATAATAATAATAGTACACGGATCACCTACCTCCTAATAATAATAATAGTACACGGATCACCTACCTCCTAATAATAATAGTACACAGATCACCTACCTCCTAATAATAATAGTACACGGATCACCTACCTCCTAATAATAATAATAATAGTACACGGATCACCTACCTCCTAATAATAGTACACAGATCACCTACCTCCTAATAATAATAGTACACGGATCACCTACCTCCTAATAATAATAGTACACAGATCACCTACCTCCTAATAATAATAGTACACGGATCACCTACCTCCTAATAATAATAATAATAGTACACGGATCACCTACCTCCTAATAATAGTACACAGATCACCTACCTCCTAATAATAATAGTACACGGATCACCTACCTCCTAATAATAATAATAGTACACGGATCACCTACCTCCTAATAATAATAGTACACAGATCACCTACCTCCTAATAATAATAATAGTACACGGATCACCTACCTCCTAATAATAATAGTACACAGATCACCTACCTCCTAATAATAATAGTACACGGATCACCTACCTCCTAATAATAGTACACAGATCACCTACCTCCTAATAATAATAATAGTACACGGATCACCTACCTCCTAATAATAGTACACAGATCACCTACCTCCTAATAATAATAGTACACGGATCACCTACCTCCTAATAATAATAATAGTACACGGATCACCTACCTCCTAATAATAATAGTACACAGATCACCTACCTCCTAATAATAATAATAGTACACGGATCACCTACCTCCTAATAATAATAGTACACAGATCACCTACCTCCTAATAATAATAATAGTACACGGATCACCTACCTCCTAATAATAATAATACACAGATCACCTACCTCCTAATAATAATAATAGTACACGGATCACCTACCTCCTAATAATAGTACACGGATCACCTACCTCCTAATAATAATAATAGTACACAGATCACCTACCTCCTAATAATAATAATAGTACACGGATCACCTACCTCCTAATAATAATAGTACACGGATCACCTACCTCCTAATAATAATAGTACACAGATCACCTACCTCCTAATAATAATAATAGTACACGGATCACCTACCTCCTAATAATAATAGTACACGGATCACCTACCTCCTAATAATAATAATAGTACACGGATCACCTACCTCCTAATAATAGTACACGGATCACCTACCTCCTAATAATAATAATAGTACACAGATCACCTACCTCCTAATAATAATAATACACAGATCACCTACCTCCTAATAATAATAGTATACGGATCACCTACCTCCTAATTATAATAATAGTACACGGATCACCTACCTCCTAATAATAATAATAGTACACGGATCACCTACCTCCTAATAATAATAATAGTACACGGATCACCTACCTCCTAATAATAATAGTACACAGATCACCTACCTCCTAATAATAATAGTACACGGATCACCTACCTCCTAATAATAATAATAATAGTACACGGATCACCTACCTCCTAATAATAATAGTACACGGATCACCTACCTCCTAATAATAATAATAGTACATGGATCACCTACCTCCTAATAATAGTACACGGATCACCTACCTCCTAATAATAATAATAGTACACAGATCACCTACCTCCTAATAATAATAGTACACGGATCACCTACCTCCTAATAATAATAATAGTACACGGATCACCTACCTCCTAATAATAGTACACGGATCACCTACCTCCTAATAATAATATTACACAGATCACCTACCTCCTAATAATAATAATACACAGATCACCTACCTCCTAATAATAATAATACACAGATCACCTACCTCCTAATAATAATAGTATACGGATCACCTACCTCCTAATAATAATAATAGTACACGGATCACCTACCTCCTAATAATAATAGTACACGGATCACCTACCTCCTAATAATAATAATAGTACACGGATCACCTACCTCTTAATAATAATAATAGTACACGGATCACCTACCTCCTAATAATAGTACACGGATCACCTACCTCCTAATAATAATAATAGTACACAGATCACCTACCTCCTAATAATAATAATACACAGATCACCTACCTCCTAATAATAATAGTATACGGATCACCTACCTCCTAATAATAATAATAGTACACGGATCACCTACCTCCTAATAATAGTACACGGATCACCTACCTCCTAATAATAATAATAATAATAGTACACGGATCACCTACCTCCAAATAATAATAGTACACGGATCACCTACCTCCTAATAATAATAATAATAGTACACGGATCACCTACCTCCTAATAATAGTACACGGATCACCTACCTCCTAATAATAATAATAGTACACGGATCACCTACCTCCTAATAATAATAATAGTACACGGATCACCTACCTCCTAATAATAATAATAATACACAGATCACCTACCTCCTAATAATAATAATAATAATACACAGATCACCTACCTCCTAATAATAATAATAGTATACGGATCACCTACCTCCTAATAATAATAATAGTACACGGATCACCTACCTCCTAATAATAATAATAATAATAATAATAGTACACGGATCACCTACCTCCTAATAATAATAGTACACAGATCACCTACCTCCTAATAATAATAATAGTACACAGATCACCTACCTCCTAATAATAATAATACGCAGATCACCTACCTCCTAATAATAATAGTATACGGATCACCTACCTCCTAATAATAATAATAGTACACGGATCACCTACCTCCTAATAATAATAATAGTACACGGATCACCTACCTCCTAATAATAATAGTACACGGATCACCTACCTCCAAATAATAATAGTACACGGATCACCTACCTCCTAATAATAAAAATAGTACACGGATCACCTACCTCCTAATAATAGTACACGGATCACCTACCTCCTAATAATAATAATAGTACACGGATCACCTACCTCCTAATAATAATAGTACACGGATCACCTACCTCCTAATAATAATAGTACACAGATCACCTACCTCCTAATAATAATAATAATACACGGATCACCTACCTCCTAATAATAATAGTACATGGATCACCTACCTCCTAATAATAATAATAATACACAGATCACCTACCTCCTAATAATAATAATAGTACATGGATCACCTACCTCCTAATAATAATAATAATAATACACAGATCACCTACCTCCTAATAATAATAATAGTACACGGATCACCTACCTCCTAATAATAATAATAGTACACGGATCACCTACCTCCTAATAATAATAGTACACGGATCACCTACCTCCTAATAATAATAGTACACAGATCACCTACCTCCTAATAATAATAATAGTACACAGATCACCTACCTCCTAATAATAATAATACACAGATCACCTACCTCCGAATAATAATAGTATACGGATCACCTACCTCCTAATAATAATAATAGTACACGGATCACCTACCTCCTAATAATAATAATAGTACACGGATCACCTACCTCCTAATAATAATAATAGTACACGGATCACCTACCTCCTAATAATAATAGTACACAGATCACCTACCTCCTAATAATAATAGTACACGGATCACCTACCTCCTAATAATAATAATAATAGTACACGGATCACCTACCTCCTAATAATAGTACACAGATCACCTACCTCCTAATAATAATAATACACAGATCACCTACCTCCTAATAATAATAATAGTACATGGATCACCTACCTCCTAATAATAATAATAATACACAGATCACCTACCTCCTAATAATAATAATAGTACACGGATCACCTACCTCCTAATAATAATAATAGTACACGGATCACCTACCTCCTAATAATAATAATACACAGATCACCTACCTCCTAATAATAATAATAGTACACAGATCACCTACCTCCTAATAATAATAATACACAGATCACCTACCTCCGAATAATAATAGTATACGGATCACCTACCTCCTAATAATAATAATAGTACACGGATCACCTACCTCCTAATAATAATAATAGTACACGGATCACCTACCTCCTAATAATAATAATAGTACACGGATCACCTACCTCCTAATAATAATAGTACACAGATCACCTACCTCCTAATAATAATAGTACACGGATCACCTACCTCCTAATAATAATAATAATAGTACACGGATCACCTACCTCCTAATAATAGTACACAGATCACCTACCTCCTAATAATAATAGTACACGGATCACCTACCTCCTAATAATAATAGTACACAGATCACCTACCTCCTAATAATAATAATAGTACACGGATCACCTACCTCCTAATAATAGTACACAGATCACCTACCTCCTAATAATAATAGTACACGGATCACCTACCTCCTAATAATAATAATAGTACACGGATCACCTACCTCCTAATAATAATAGTACACAGATCACCTACCTCCTAATAATAATAATAGTACACGGATCACCTACCTCCTAATAATAATAGTACACAGATCACCTACCTCCTAATAATAATAATAGTACACGGATCACCTACCTCCTAATAATAATAGTACACAGATCACCTACCTCCTAATAATAATAATAGTACACGGATCACCTACCTCCTAATAATAATAGTACACAGATCACCTACCTCCTAATAATAATAGTACACGGATCACCTACCTCCTAATAATAATAATAATAGTACACGGATCACCTACCTCCTAATAATAGTACACAGATCACCTACCTCCTAATAATAATAGTACACGGATCACCTACCTCCTAATAATAATAGTACACAGATCACCTACCTCCTAATAATAATAGTACACGGATCACCTACCTCCTAATAATAGTACACAGATCACCTACCTCCTAATAATAATAATAGTACACGGATCACCTACCTCCTAATAATAGTACACAGATCACCTACCTCCTAATAATAATAGTACACGGATCACCTACCTCCTAATAATAATAATAGTACACGGATCACCTACCTCCTAATAATAATAGTACACAGATCACCTACCTCCTAATAATAATAATACACAGATCACCTACCTCCTAATAATAATAGTACACAGATCACCTACCTCCTAATAATAATAATAGTACACGGATCACCTACCTCCTAATAATAATAATACACAGATCACCTACCTCCTAATAATAATAATAGTACACGGATCACCTACCTCCTAATAATAGTACACGGATCACCTACCTCCTAATAATAATAGTACACAGATCACCTACCTCCTAATAATAATAATAGTACACGGATCACCTACCTCCTAATAATAATAGTACACGGATCACCTACCTCCTAATAATAATATTACACGGATCACCTACCTCCTAATAATAATAGTACACGGATCACCTACCTCCTAATAATAGTACACGGATCACCTACCTCCTAATAATAATAATAGTACACGGATCACCTACCTCCTAATAATAATAGTACACAGATCACCTACCTCCTAATAATAATAATAGTACATGGATCACCTACCTCCTAATAATAATAATACACAGATCACCTACCTCCTAATAATAATAATAGTACACAGATCACCTACCTCCTAATAATAATAGTACACGGATCACCTACCTCCTAATAATAATAGTACACAGATCACCTACCTCCTAATAATAATAGTACACGGATCACCTACCTCCTAATAATAGTACACAGATCACCTACCTCCTAATAATAATAATAGTACACGGATCACCTACCTCCTAATAATAGTACACAGATCACCTACCTCCTAATAATAATAGTACACGGATCACCTACCTCCTAATAATAATAATAGTACACGGATCACCTACCTCCTAATAATAATAGTACACAGATCACCTACCTCCTAATAATAATAATACACAGATCACCTACCTCCTAATAATAATAGTACACAGATCACCTACCTCCTAATAATAATAATAGTACACGGATCACCTACCTCCTAATAATAATAATACACAGATCACCTACCTCCTAATAATAATAATAGTACACGGATCACCTACCTCCTAATAATAGTACACGGATCACCTACCTCCTAATAATAATAGTACACAGATCACCTACCTCCTAATAATAATAATAGTACACGGATCACCTACCTCCTAATAATAATAGTACACGGATCACCTACCTCCTAATAATAATATTACACGGATCACCTACCTCCTAATAATAATAGTACACGGATCACCTACCTCCTAATAATAGTACACGGATCACCTACCTCCTAATAATAATAATAGTACACGGATCACCTACCTCCTAATAATAATAGTACACAGATCACCTACCTCCTAATAATAATAATAGTACATGGATCACCTACCTCCTAATAATAATAATACACAGATCACCTACCTCCTAATAATAATAATAGTACATGGATCACCTACCTCCTAATAATAATAATAATACACAGATCACCTACCTCCTAGTAATAATAATAGTACACGGATCACCTACCTCCTAATAATAATAATAGTACACGGATCACCTACCTCCTAATAATAATAATAGTACACGGATCACCTACCTCCTAATAATAATAGTACACAGATCACCTACCTCCTAATAATAATAATAGTACACGGATCACCTACCTCCTAATAATAATAATAGTACACGGATCACCTACCTCCTAATAATAATAATAGTACACGGATCACCTACCTCCTAATAATAATAGTACACAGATCACCTACCTCCTAATAATAATAGTACACGGATCACCTACCTCCTAATAATAATAATAATAGTACACGGATCACCTACCTCCTAATAATAGTACACAGATCACCTACCTCCTAATAATAATAGTACACGGATCACCTACCTCCTAATAATAATAGTACACAGATCACCTACCTCCTAATAATAGTACACAGATCACCTACCTCCTAATAATAATAATAGTACACGGATCACCTACCTCCTAATAATAGTACACAGATCACCTACCTCCTAATAATAATAGTACACGGATCACCTACCTCCTAATAATAATAATAGTACACGGATCACCTACCTCCTAATAATAATAGTACACAGATCACCTACCTCCTAATAATAATAATAGTACACGGATCACCTACCTCCTAATAATAATAGTACACAGATCACCTACCTCCTAATAATAATAATAGTACACGGATCACCTACCTCCTAATAATAATAATACACAGATCACCTACCTCCTAATAATAATAATAGTACACGGATCACCTACCTCCTAATAATAGTACACGGACCACCTACCTCCTAATAATAATAGTACACAGATCACCTACCTCCTAATAATAATAATAGTACACGGATCACCTACCTCCTAATAATAATAGTACACGGATCACCTACCTCCTAATAATAATAATAGTACACGGATCACCTACCTCCTAATAATAGTACACGGATCACCTACCTCCTAATAATAATAATAGTACACAGATCACCTACCTCCTAATAATAATACACAGATCACCTACCTCCTAATAATAATAGTATACGGATCACCTACCTCCTAATTATAATAATAGTACACGGATCACCTACCTCCTAATAATAATAATAGTACACGGATCACCTACCTCCTAATAATAATAATAGTACACGGATCACCTACCTCCTAATAATAATAGTACACAGATCACCTACCTCCTAATAATAATAGTACACGGATCACCTACCTCCTAATAATAATAATAATAGTACACGGATCACCTACCTCCTAATAATAATAGTACACAGATCACCTACCTCCTAATAATAATAGTACACGGATCACCTACCTCCTAATAATAATAATAGTACATGGATCACCTACCTCCTAATAATAGTACACGGATCACCTACCTCCTAATAATAATAATAGTACACAGATCACCTACCTCCTAATAATAATAGTACACGGATCACCTACCTCCTAATAATAATAATAGTACACGGATCACCTACCTCCTAATAATAGTACACGGATCACCTACCTCCTAATAATAATAGTACACAGATCACCTACCTCCTAATAATAATAATACACAGATCACCTACCTCCTAATAATAATAATACACAGATCACCTACCTCCTAATAATAATAGTATACGGATCACCTACCTCCTAATAATAATAATAGTACACGGATCACCTACCTCCTAATAATAATAGTACACGGATCACCTACCTCCTAATAATAATAATAGTACACGGATCACCTACCTCTTAATAATAATAATAGTACACGGATCACCTACCTCCTAATAATAGTACACGGATCACCTACCTCCTAATAATAATAATAGTACACAGATCACCTACCTCCTAATAATAATAATACACAGATCACCTACCTCCTAATAATAATAGTATACGGATCACCTACCTCCTAATAATAATAATAGTACACGGATCACCTACCTCCTAATAATAATAATAGTACACGGATCACCTACCTCCTAATAATAATAATAATAATAGTACACGGATCACCTACCTCCAAATAATAATAGTACACGGATCACCTACCTCCTAATAATAATAATAGTACACGGATCACCTACCTCCTAATAATAGTACACGGATCACCTACCTCCTAATAATAATAATAGTACACGGATCACCTACCTCCTAATAATAATAATAGTACACGGATCACCTACCTCCTAATAATAATAATACACAGATCACCTACCTCCTAATAATAATAATAATAATACACAGATCACCTACCTCCTAATAATAATAATAGTATACGGATCACCTACCTCCTAATAATAATAATAGTACACGGATCACCTACCTCCTAATAATAATAATAATAATAATAATAGTACACGGATCACCTACCTCCTAATAATAATAGTACACGGATCACCTACCTCCTAATAATAATAATAGTACACAGATCACCTACCTCCTAATAATAATAATACGCAGATCACCTACCTCCTAATAATAATAGTATACGGATCACCTACCTCCTAATAATAATAATAGTACACGGATCACCTACCTCCTAATAATAATAGTACACGGATCACCTACCTCCTAATAATAATAGTACACGGATCACCTACCTCCAAATAATAATAGTACACGGATCACCTACCTCCTAATAATAAAAATAGTACACGGATCACCTACCTCCTAATAATAGTACACGGATCACCTACCTCCTAATAATAATAATAGTACACGGATCACCTACCTCCTAATAATAATAATAGTACACGGATCACCTACCTCCTAATAATAATAGTACACAGATCACCTACCTCCTAATAATAATAATAATAATACACGGATCACCTACCTCCTAATAATAATAGTACATGGATCACCTACCTCCTAATAATAATAATAATACACAGATCACCTACCTCCTAATAATAATAATAGTACATGGATCACCTACCTCCTAATAATAATAATAATAATACACAGATCACCTACCTCCTAATAATAATAATAGTACACGGATCACCTACCTCCTAATAATAATAATAGTACACGGATCACCTACCTCCTAATAATAATAGTACACGGATCACCTACCTCCTAATAATAATAGTACACAGATCACCTACCTCCTAATAATAATAATAGTACACAGATCACCTACCTCCTAATAATAATAATACACAGATCACCTACCTCCGAATAATAATAGTATACGGATCACCTACCTCCTAATAATAATAATAGTACACGGATCACCTACCTCCTAATAATAATAATAGTACACGGATCACCTACCTCCTAATAATAATAATAGTACACGGATCACCTACCTCCTAATAATAATAGTACACAGATCACCTACCTCCTAATAATAATAGTACACGGATCACCTACCTCCCAATAATAATAATAATAGTACACGGATCACCTACCTCCTAATAATAGTACACAGATCACCTACCTCCTAATAATAATAATACACAGATCACCTACCTCCTAATAATAATAATAGTACATGGATCACCTACCTCCTAATAATAATAATAATACACAGATCACCTACCTCCTAATAATAATAATAGTACACGGATCACCTACCTCCTAATAATAATAATAGTACACGGATCACCTACCTCCTAATAATAATAGTACATGGATCACCTACCTCCTAATAATAATAGTACACAGATCACCTACCTCCTAATAATAATAATAGTACACAGATCACCTACCTCCTAATAATAATAATACACAGATCACCTACCTCCGAATAATAATAGTATACGGATCACCTACCTCCTAATAATAATAATAGTACACGGATCACCTACCTCCTAATAATAATAATAGTACACGGATCACCTACCTCCTAATAATAATAGTACACAGATCACCTACCTCCTAATAATAATAGTACACGGATCACCTACCTCCTAATAATAATAATAATAGTACACGGATCACCTACCTCCTAATAATAGTACACAGATCACCTACCTCCTAACAATAATAGTACACGGATCACCTACCTCCTAATAATAATAGTACACAGATCACCTACCTCCTAATAATAATAATAGTACACGGATCACCTACCTCCTAATAATAGTACACAGATCACCTACCTCCTAATAATAATAGTACACGGATCACCTACCTCCTAATAATAATAATAGTACACGGATCACCTACCTCCTAATAATAATAGTACACAGATCACCTACCTCCTAATAATAATAATAGTACACGGATCACCTACCTCCTAATAATAATAGTACACAGATCACCTACCTCCTAATAATAATAATAGTACACAGATCACCTACCTCCTAATAATAATAATAGTACACGGATCACCTACCTCCTAATAATAATAGTACACAGATCACCTACCTCCTAATAATAATAATAGTACACGGATCACCTACCTCCTAATAATAATAGTACACGGATCACCTACCTCCTAATAATAATAATAGTACACGGATCACCTACCTCCTAATAATAGTACACGGATCACCTACCTCCTAATAATAATAATAGTACACAGATCACCTACCTCCTAATAATAATAATACACAGATCACCTACCTCCTAATAATAATAGTATACGGATCACCTACCTCCTAATTATAATAATAGTACACGGATCACCTACCTCCTAATAATAATAATAGTACACGGATCACCTACCTCCTAATAATAATAATAGTACACGGATCACCTACCTCCTAATAATAATAGTACACAGATCACCTACCTCCTAATAATAATAGTACACGGATCACCTACCTCCTAATAATAATAATAATAGTACACGGATCACCTACCTCCTAATAATAATAGTACACAGATCACCTACCTCCTAATAATAATAGTACACGGATCACCTACCTCCTAATAATAATAATAGTACACGGATCACCTACCTCCTAATAATAGTACACAGATCACCTACCTCCTAATAATAATAATACACAGATCACCTACCTCCTAATAATAATAATAGTACACGGATCACCTACCTCCTAATAATAATAGTACACGGATCACCTACCTCCTAATAATAATAGTACACAGATCACCTACCTCCTAATAATAATAATAGTACACGGATCACCTACCTCCTAATAATAATAGTACACGGATCACCTACCTCCTAATAATAATAGTACACAGATCACCTACCTCCTAATAATAATAATAGTACACGGATCACCTACCTCCTAATAATAATAGTACACAGATCACCTACCTCCTAATAATAATAATAGTACACGGATCACCTACCTCCTAATAATAATAGTACACGGATCACCTACCTCCTAATAATAGTACACAGATCACCTACCTCCTAATAATAATAGTACACGGATCACCTACCTCCTAATAATAATAATAGTACACGGATCACCTACCTCCTAATAATAATAATAGTACACGGATCACCTACCTCCTAATAATAATAGTACACAGATCACCTACCTCCTAATAATAATAGTACACGGATCACCTACCTCCTAATAATAATAATAGTACACGGATCACCTACCTCCTAATAATAATAATAGTACACGGGTCACCTACCTCCTAATAATAATAGTACACGGATCACCTACCTCCTAATAATAATAGTACACGGATCACCTACCTCCTAATAATAATAGTACACAGATCACCTACCTCCTAATAATAATAATAGTACACGGATCACCTACCTCCTAATAATAATAGTACACGGATCACCTACCTCCTAATAATAATAGTACACAGATCACCTACCTCCTAATAATAATAATAGTACACGGATCACCTACCTCCTAATAATAATAGTACACAGATCACCTACCTCCTAATAATAATAATACATGGATCACCTACCTCCTAATAATAATAATAATAGTACACGGATCACCTACCTCCTAATAATAGTACACAGATCACCTACCTCCTAATAATAATAATAGTACACAGATCACCTACCTCCTAATAATAATAATAGTACACGGATCACCTACCTCCTAATAATAATAATAGTACACGGATCACCTACCTCCTAATAATAATAATAGTACACGGATCACCTACCTCCTAATAATAATAGTACACAGATCACCTACCTCCTAATAATAATAGTACACGGATCACCTACCTCCTAATAATAATAATAGTACACGGATCACCTACCTCCTAATAATAATAATAGTACACGGGTCACCTACCTCCTAATAATAGTACACAGATCACCTACCTCCTAATAATAATAATAGTACACGGATCACCTACCTCCTAATAATAGTACACAGATCACCTACCTCCTAATAATAATAGTACACGGATCACCTACCTCCTAATAATAATAGTACACAGATCACCTACCTCCTAATAATAGTACACGGATCACCTACCTCCTAATAATAATAGTACACGGATCACCTACCTCCTAATAATAATAGTACACGGATCACCTACCTCCTAATAATAGTACACGGATCACCTACCTCCTAATAATAATAATAGTACACGGATCACCTACCTCCTAATAATAATAGTACACGGATCACCTACCTCCTAATAATAGTACACAGATCACCTACCTCCTAATAATAGTACACAGATCACCTACCTCCTAATAATAATAATAATACATGGATCACCTACCTCCTAATAATAGTACACAGATCACCTACCTCCTAATAATAATAATAGTACACGGATCACCTACCTCCTAATAATAGTACACAGATCACCTACCTCCTAATAATAATAATAGTACACAGATCACCTACCTCCTAATAATAATAATAGTACACAGATCACCTACCTCCTAATAATAATAGTACACGGATCACCTACCTCCTAATAATAATAATAGTACACGGATCACCTACCTCCTAATAATAATAGTACACAGATCACCTACCTCCTAATAATAATAGTACACGGATCACCTACCTCCTAATAATAATAATAGTACACGGATCACCTACCTCCTAATAATAGTACACAGATCACCTACCTCCTGATAATAATAATAGTACACGGATCACCTACCTCCTAATAATAGTACACAGATCACCTACCTCCTAATAATAATAATAATAGTACACAGATCACCTACCTCCTAATAATAATAATAGTACACAGATCACCTACCTCCTAATAATAATAATAGTACACGGATCACCTACCTCCTAATAATAGTACACAGATCACCTACCTCCTAATAATAGTACACAGATCACCTACCTCCTAATAATAGTACACAGATCACCTACCTCCTAATAATAATAGTACACGGATCACCTACCTCCTAATAATAGTACACAGATCACCTACCTCCTAATAATAATAATAGTACACGGATCACCTACCTCCTAATAATAGTACACGGATCACCTACCTCCTAATAATAATAGTACACAGATCACCTACCTCCTAATAATAGTACACGGATCACCTACCTCCTAATAATAGTACACGGATCACCTACCTCCTAATAATAGTACACAGATCACCTACCTCCTAATAATAATAGTACACGGATCACCTACCTCCTAATAATAATAATAGTACACGGATCACCTACCTCCTAATAATAGTACACAGATCACCTACCTCCTAATAATAGTACACAGATCACCTACCTCCTAATAATAATAATAGTACACGGATCACCTACCTCCTAATAATAATAGTACATGGATCACCTACCTCCTAATAATAATAGTACACGGATCACCTACCTCCTAATAATAATAATAGTACACGGATCACCTACCTCCTAATAATAGTACACAGATCACCTACCTCCTAATAATAATAGTACACGGATCACCTACCTCCTAATAATAATGGTACACGGATCACCTACCTCCTAATAATAGTACACGGATCACCTACCTCCTAATAATAGTACACGGATCACCTACCTCCTAATAATAATAGTACACGGATCACCTACCTCCTAATAATAGTACACAGATCACCTACCTCCTAATAATAATAATAGTACACGGATCACCTACCTCCTAATAATAATAGTACACGGATCACCTACCTCCTAATAATAATAGTACACGGATCACCTACCTCCTAATAATAATAGTACACGGATCACCTACCTCCTAATAATAATAATAGTACATGGATCACCTACCTCCTAATAATAGTACATAGATCACCTACCTCCTAATAATAATAATAGTACACGGATCACCTACCTCCTAATAATAGTACACGGATCACCTACCTCCTAATAATAATAGTACACAGATCACCTACCTCCTAATAATAATAGTACACGGATCACCTACCTCCTAATAATAATAATAATAGTACACGGATCACCTACCTCCTAATAATAATAGTACACGGATCACCTACCTCCTAATAATAATAGTACACGGATCACCTACCTCCTAATAATAGTACATGGATCACCTACCTCCTAATAATAGTACACGGATCACCTACCTCCTAATAATAATAATAGTACACGGATCACCTACCTCCTAATAATAATAGTACACGGATCACCTACCTCCTAATAATAATAGTACACGGATCACCTACCTCCTAATAATAATAGTACACGGATCACCTACCTCCTAATAATAATAGTACACAGATCACCTACCTCCTAATAATAATAATAGTACACGGATCACCTACCTCCTAATAATAATAGTACACGGATCACCTACCTCCTAATAATAGCACACAGATCACCTACCTCCTAATAATAATAGTACACGGATCACCTACCTCCTAATAATAATAGTACACGGATCACCTACCTCCTAATAATAATAGTACACAGATCACCTACCTCCTAATAATAATAGTACACGGATCACCTACCTCCTAATAATAATAGTACACGGATCACCTACCTCCTAATAATAATAGTACACGGATCACCTACCTCCTAATAATAATAGTACACAGATCACCTACCTCCTAATAATAATAATAGTACACAGATCACCTACTTCCTAATAATAGTACACAGATCACCTACCTCCTAATAATAATAATAGTAAACGGATCACCTACCTCCTAATAATAGTACACAGATCACCTACCTCCTAACAATAATAATAGTACACGGATCACCTACCTCCTAATAATAATAGTACACGGATCACCTACCTCCTAATAATAGCACACAGATCACCTACCTCCTAATAATAATAATAATAGTACACGGATCACCTACCTCCTAATAATAATAGTACACAGATCACCTACCTCCTAATAATAATAGTACACAGATCACCTACCTCCTAATAATAATAGTACACGGATCACCTACCTCCTAATAATAATAATAATAATAGTACACGGATCACCTACCTCCTAATAATAGTACACAGATCACCTACCTCCTAATAATAATAGTACACGGATCACCTACCTCCTAATAATAATAGTACACGGATCACCTACCTCCTAATAATAATAGTACACAGATCACCTACCTCCTAATAATAATAATAGTACACGGATCACCTACCTCCTAATAATAATAGTACACAGATCACCTACCTCCTAATAATAATAATAGTACACGGATCACCTACCTCCTAATAATAATAGTACACGGATCACCTACCTCCTAATAATAGTACACAGATCACCTACCTCCTAATAATAATAGTACACGGATCACCTACCTCCTAATAATAATAGTACACGGATCACCTACCTCCTAATAATAGTACACGGATCACCTACCTCCTAATAATAATAATAGTACACGGATCACCTACCTCCTAATAATAATAGTACACGGATCACCTACCTCCTAATAATAGTACACAGATCACCTACCTCCTAATAATAATAGTACACGGATCACCTACCTCCTAATAATAATAATACATGGATCACCTACCTCCTAATAATAGTACACAGATCACCTACCTCCTAATAATAATAGTACACAGATCACCTACCTCCTAATAATAATAATACATGGATCACCTACCTCCTAATAATAGTACACAGATCACCTACCTCCTAATAATAATAATAGTACACGGATCACCTACCTCCTAATAATAGTACACAGATCACCTACCTCCTAATAATAATAATAGTACACAGATCACCTACCTCCTAATAATAATAGTACACGGATCACCTACCTCCTAATAATAATAGTACACGGATCACCTACCTCCTAATAATAATAGTACACAGATCACCTACCTCCTAATAATAATAGTACACGGATCACCTACCTCCTAATAATAATAATACATGGATCACCTACCTCCTAATAATAGTACACAGATCACCTACCTCCTAATAATAATAATAGTACACGGATCACCTACCTCCTAATAATAGTACACAGATCACCTACCTCCTAATAATAATAATAGTACACGGATCACCTACCTCCTAATAATAGTACACAGATCACCTACCTCCTAATAATAATAGTACACGGATCACCTACCTCCTAATAATAATAGTACACAGATCACCTACCTCCTAATAATAATAATAGTACACGGATCACCTACCTCCTAATAATAATAGTACACGGATCACCTACCTCCTAATAATAGCACACAGATCACCTACCTCCTAATAATAATAGTACACGGATCACCTACCTCCTAATAATAATAGTACACGGATCACCTACCTCCTAATAATAATAGTACACAGATCACCTACCTCCTAATAATAATAGTACACGGATCACCTACCTCCTAATAATAATAGTACACAGATCACCTACCTCCTAATAATAATAATACATGGATCACCTACCTCCTAATAATAGTACACAGATCACCTACCTCCTAATAATAATAATAGTACACGGATCACCTACCTCCTAATAATAGTACACAGATCACCTACCTCCTAATAATAATAATAGTACACGGATCACCTACCTCCTAATAATAGTACACAGATCACCTACCTCCTAATAATAATAGTACACGGATCACCTACCTCCTAATAATAATAGTACACGGATCACCTACCTCCTAATAATAATAGTACACAGATCACCTACCTCCTAATAATAATAATAGTACACGGATCACCTACCTCCTAATAATAATAGTACACGGATCACCTACCTCCTAATAATAGCACACAGATCACCTACCTCCTAATAATAATAGTACACGGATCACCTACCTCCTAATAATAATAGTACACGGATCACCTACCTCCTAATAATAATAGTACACAGATCACCTACCTCCTAATAATAATAGTACACGGATCACCTACCTCCTAATAATAATAGTACACGGATCACCTACCTCCTAATAATAATAGTACACGGATCACCTACCTCCTAATAATAATAGTACACAGATCACCTACCTCCTAATAATAATAATAGTACACAGATCACCTACTTCCTAATAATAGTACACAGATCACCTACCTCCTAATAATAATAATAGTAAACGGATCACCTACCTCCTAATAATAGTACACAGATCACCTACCTCCTAACAATAATAATAGTACACGGATCACCTACCTCCTAATAATAATAGTACACGGATCACCTACCTCCTAATAATAGCACACAGATCACCTACCTCCTAATAATAATAATAATAGTACACGGATCACCTACCTCCTAATAATAATAGTACACAGATCACCTACCTCCTAATAATAATAGTACACAGATCACCTACCTCCTAATAATAATAGTACACGGATCACCTACCTCCTAATAATAATAATAATAATAGTACACGGATCACCTACCTCCTAATAATAGTACACAGATCACCTACCTCCTAATAATAATAGTACACGGATCACCTACCTCCTAATAATAATAGTACACGGATCACCTACCTCCTAATAATAATAGTACACAGATCACCTACCTCCTAATAATAATAATAGTACACGGATCACCTACCTCCTAATAATAATAGTACACAGATCACCTACCTCCTAATAATAATAATAGTACACGGATCACCTACCTCCTAATAATAATAGTACACGGATCACCTACCTCCTAATAATAGTACACAGATCACCTACCTCCTAATAATAATAGTACACGGATCACCTACCTCCTAATAATAATAGTACACGGATCACCTACCTCCTAATAATAGTACACGGATCACCTACCTCCTAATAATAATAATAGTACACGGATCACCTACCTCCTAATAATAATAGTACACGGATCACCTACCTCCTAATAATAGTACACAGATCACCTACCTCCTAATAATAATAGTACACGGATCACCTACCTCCTAATAATAATAATACATGGATCACCTACCTCCTAATAATAGTACACAGATCACCTACCTCCTAATAATAATAGTACACAGATCACCTACCTCCTAATAATAATAATACATGGATCACCTACCTCCTAATAATAGTACACAGATCACCTACCTCCTAATAATAATAATAGTACACGGATCACCTACCTCCTAATAATAGTACACAGATCACCTACCTCCTAATAATAATAATAGTACACAGATCACCTACCTCCTAATAATAATAGTACACGGATCACCTACCTCCTAATAATAATAGTACACGGATCACCTACCTCCTAATAATAATAGTACACAGATCACCTACCTCCTAATAATAATAGTACACGGATCACCTACCTCCTAATAATAATAATACATGGATCACCTACCTCCTAATAATAATAGTACACAGATCACCTACCTCCTAATAATAATAATACATGGATCACCTACCTCCTAATAATAGTACACAGATCACCTACCTCCTAATAATAATAATAGTACACGGATCACCTACCTCCTAATAATAGTACACAGATCACCTACCTCCTAATAATAATAATAGTACACGGATCACCTACCTCCTAATAATAGTACACAGATCACCTACCTCCTAATAATAATAGTACACGGATCACCTACCTCCTAATAATAATAGTACACGGATCACCTACCTCCTAATAATAGTACACAGATCACCTACCTCCTAATAATAATAATACATGGATCACCTACCTCCTAATAATAGTACACAGATCACCTACCTCCTAATAATAATAATAGTACACGGATCACCTACCTCCTAATAATAATAATAGTACACGGATCACCTACCTCCTAATAATAATAATAGTACACAGATCACCTACCTCCTAATAATAATAGTACACGGATCACCTACCTCCTAATAATAATAGTACACGGATCACCTACCTCCTAATAATAGTACACGGATCACCTACCTCCTAATAATAATAGTACACGGATCACCTACCTCCTAATAATAATAGTACACGGATCACCTACCTCCTAATAATAATAGTACACGGATCACCTACCTCCTAATAATAATAGTACACGGATCACCTACCTCCTAATAATAATAATAGTACATGGATCACCTACCTCCTAATAATAGTACATAGATCACCTACCTCCTAATAATAATAGTACACAGATCACCTACCTCCTAATAATAATAATAGTACACGGATCACCTACCTCCTAATAATAGTACACGGATCACCTACCTCCTAATAATAATAGTACACAGATCACCTACCTCCTAATAATAATAATAGTACACAGATCACCTACTTCCTAATAATAGTACACAGATCACCTACCTCCTAATAATAATAATAGTACACGGATCACCTACCTCCTAATAATAGTACACAGATCACCTACCTCCTAACAATAATAATAGTACATGGATCACCTACCTCCTAATAATAATAGTACACGGATCACCTACCTCCTAATAATAGCACACAGATCACCTACCTCCTAATAATAATAGTACACAGATCACCTACCTCCTAATAATAATAATAATACACGGATCACCTACCTCCTAATATGTAATAATAATAACATATAATAATAGTAAACAGATATGATAGTAGTGGGCGGTGCTGCAGAAGAGGGGGAGGAGTAATAGTGGGCGTATCTATAGGGATCAGAGGAAGTATGGTTGATATTGGGGCTTTTTTTTCAGGGGGAATACGGGGTGAACGCAGTTCCAGCACTGAATGTACATAACAAGAGGTGTGGGGTGTGCTGGAATATCTATTAATGCTGGCTGATCTATTGCTGTTGCTAGGGGGGTTATATTGTTGGAGAGAAGATCTATTGTTGCTGGGGGGTCTTATGTTCCCGGGAGTCTTTTGTTGAGGGAGGAGCTATTGATAATAGCTGCTGGGAGATCTATTGTTTCTGTCAGGGGTCTACTGTTACTTGAGTGGATCTGTTGTTACTGGATCTATTGTTGCTGATGGGGATCTGTGGTTGCTATAGTGGATCTATTGTTATTGGGGGTGCAGGGTATTTTGTTGCTTGGGGTCTATTGTTGCAGGGGCACTCTAATGTTGTTGGGGGATCTATTGTTGCTGAGGGCATCTATTGTTACTAGGGGGTATTTTGTTGCGGGGGGTCTAATGTTGCTGATGGGGATCTATTTTTACTAGGGGCAGAGGGTATTTTGTTGCCTAGGGTCTATTGTTGCAGGGGGAAGTCTAATGTTGTTGGGGGATCTATTGTTGCTGAGGGCGTCTATTCTAACTGGGGAGGGGTATTATGTTGTGGGGGGGTCTAAAGTTGCTGATGGAGCTCTCTTATTGCTGGGGGGGGGTCTATTGTTGAAGGGGCACTCTAATGTTGTTGGGGGGTCTATTGTTGCTGAGGACATCTATTGTGACTGGGGGGGTATTTTTTTGCGGGGGGTGTCTAATGTTGCCGATGGTGATCTGTTGCTGGGGGAGTTATTGTTGCTGGAGTGGATCTATTTTTACTAGGGGGCTGGGGGTATTTTGTTGCTCGGGGTCTATTGTTGCAGGGGCAATCTAATGTTGTTGGAGGATCTATTGTTGCTGATGTGGATCTGTTGTTGCGGGGGGGTCTATTGTTGCTGACTGCAGGGGATGTGTTTCACTCCTTTTTTATTATCATTAACACATTCCATACAAATGATTTAGCACCAAAAAATAATACTTGTTTCTGTATTCTCTAAAAGGCTGGGAGGTGGGTGGAACCATTGGACAATGCTCAGAGGTGGGTAGAGGGTGGAACCAATGGACAATGCTCAGAGGTGGGTAGGGGGGTGGAACCAATGGACAATGTTTAGAGGTGGGTAAGGGGTGGAACCAATTGACAATGCTCAGAGGTGGGTAGGGGGGTGGAACCAATGGACAATGTTTAGAGGTGGGTAAGGGGTGGAACCAATGGACAATGCTCAGAGGTGGGTAGGGGGGTGGAACCAATGGACAATGTTTAGAGGTGGGTAAGGGGTGGAACCAATTGACAATGCTCAGGGGTGGGTAGGGGGGTGGAACCAATGGACAATGTTTAGAGGTGGGTAAGGGGTGGAACCAATTGACAATGCTCAGAGGTGGGTAGGGGGTGAAACCAATGGACGATGCTCGGAGGTGGAACCAAGGGACGGTGCACAGAGGTGGGACCAATGGACGATACTCAGAGGTGGAACCAATGGACGATACTCAGAGGTGGGTAGGGGGTGGAACCAATGGACGATGCTCAGAGGTGGGTAGGGGGTTGAACCAATGGACAATGCTCAGAGGTGGGTAGGGGGTATAACCAAGGGACGGTGCACAGAGGTGGGGAGGGGGTGGAACCAATGAACGATGTTTAGAGGTGAGTAGGGGGTGGAACCAATGGACAATGCTCAGAGGTGGGTAAGGGGTGGAACCAATGGACGATGCTTTCAGATGGGTAGGGGGTGAAACCAATGGGCGATACTCGGAGATGGGTAGGGGTTGAAACCAATGGACGATACTCGGAGGTGGGTAGGGGGTGGAACCAAGGGACGGTGCACAGAGGTGGGACCAATGGACGACGCTCAGAGGTGGAACCAATGGACGACGCTCAGAGGTGGAACCAATGGACGACGCTCAGAGGTGGGTAGGGGGTGGAACCAATGGACGATGCTCAGAGGTGGGTAGGGGGTTGAACCAATGGACAATGCTCAGAGGTGGGTAGGGGGTTGAACCAATGGACAATGCTCAGAGGTGGGTAGGGGGTTGAACCAAGGGACGGTGCACAGAGGTGGGACCAATGGACGATGCTCAGAGGTGGGACCAATGGACGATGCTCAGAGGTGGGACCAATGGACGATGCTCAGAGGTGGGACCAATGGACGATGCTCAGAGGTGGGTAGGGGCTGGAACCAATGGACAATGCTCAGAGGTGGGTAGGGGGTATAACCAAGGGACGGTGCACAGAGGTGGGACCAATGGACGATGCTCAGAGGTGGGTAGGGGGTTGAACCAATGGACAATGCTCAGAGGTGGGTAGGGGGTTGAACCAATGGACAATGCTCAGAGGTGGGTTGGGGGTTGAACCAAGGGACGGTGCACAGAGGTGGGACCAATGGACGATGCTCAGAGGTGGGACCAATGGACGATGCTCAGAGGTGGGACCAATGGACGATGCTCAGAGGTGGGTAGGGGGTATAACCAAGGGACGGTGCACAGAGGTGGGACCAATGGACGATGCTCAGAGGTGGGTAGGGGGTGGAACCAATGGACGATGCTCAGAGGTGGGTAGGGGGTGGAACCGTTGGACGATGCTCAGAGGTGGGTAGGGGGTGGAACCAATGGACGATGCTCGGAGGTGGTGGAACCAATAGACGATGCTCGGAGGTGGGTAGGATGTGGAACCAATTAACAATGCTCGGAGATGGGTAGGGGGTGGAACCAATGGACGATGCTCGGAGGTGGGTAAGGGGTGGAACCAATGAACGATGTTTAGAGGTGGGTAGGGGGTGGAACCAATGGACAATGCTCAGAGGTGGGTAGGGGGTGAAACCATTGGACGATGCTCGAAGGTGGGTAGGGGGTGGAAGCAAGGGACGGTGCACAGAGGTGGAACCAATGGACGATGCTCAGAGGTGGAACCAATGGACGATGCTCAGAGGTGGGTAGGGGGTTGAACCAATGGACAATGCTCAGAGGTGGGTAGGGGGTGGAACCAATGGATGATGCTTGGAGGTGGGTAGGGGGTGGAACCAAGGGACGATCCTCGGAGGTGGGTAGGGGGTGGAACAAATGGACAATGCTCAGAGGTAGGTAGGGGTGGAACCAAGGGATGGTGCACAGAGGTGGGACCAATGGATGATGCTCAGAAGTGGGTAGGGGGTGGGACCAATGGACGATGCTCAGAGGTGGGTAGGACCAATGGACAATGCTCAGAGGTGGGTAGGGGGTGGAACCAATGGATGATGCTCAGAGGTGGGTAGAGGGTGGAACCAAGGGATTGTGCACAGAGGTGGGTAGGGGGTGGAATCAATGGACGATGCTCAGAGATGGGTAGGGGGTGGAACCAAGGGATGGTGCACAGAGGTGGGACCAATAGACGATGCTCAGACGTGGGTAGGGGGTGGAACCAATGGACGATGCTCAGAGGTAGGTAGGGGGTGGAACCAATGGACGATGCTCAGAGGTGGGTAGGGGGTTGAACCAATGGACAATGCTCAAAGGTGGGTAGGGGGCGGAACCAAGGGATGGTGCACAGAGGTGGGTAGGGGGTGGAACCAATGGACGATGCTCGGAGGTGGGTAGGGGGTGGAACAAATGGACAATGCTCAGAGGTGGGTAGGGGGTGAAACCAAGGGACGGTGCACAGAGGTGGGACCTACCTCCTAATAATAATAATAGTACACGGATCACCTACCTCCTAATAATAGTACACAGATCACCTACCTCCTAATAATAATAGTACACGGATCACCTACCTCCTAATAATAATAATAGTACACGGATCACCTACCTCCTAATAATAATAGTACACAGATCACCTACCTCCTAATAATAATAATAGTACACGGATCACCTACCTCCTAATAATAATAGTACACAGATCACCTACCTCCTAATAATAATAATAGTACACGGATCACCTACCTCCTAATAATAATAGTACACAGATCACCTACCTCCTAATAATAATAATAGTACACGGATCACCTACCTCCTAATAATAATAGTACACAGATCACCTACCTCCTAATAATAATAGTACACGGATCACCTACCTCCTAATAATAATAATAATAGTACACGGATCACCTACCTCCTAATAATAGTACACAGATCACCTACCTCCTAATAATAATAGTACACGGATCACCTACCTCCTAATAATAATAGTACACAGATCACCTACCTCCTAATAATAATAGTACACGGATCACCTACCTCCTAATAATAGTACACAGATCACCTACCTCCTAATAATAATAATAGTACACGGATCACCTACCTCCTAATAATAGTACACAGATCACCTACCTCCTAATAATAATAGTACACGGATCACCTACCTCCTAATAATAATAATAGTACACGGATCACCTACCTCCTAATAATAATAGTACACAGATCACCTACCTCCTAATAATAATAATACACAGATCACCTACCTCCTAATAATAATAGTACACAGATCACCTACCTCCTAATAATAATAATAGTACACGGATCACCTACCTCCTAATAATAATAATACACAGATCACCTACCTCCTAATAATAATAATAGTACACGGATCACCTACCTCCTAATAATAGTACACGGATCACCTACCTCCTAATAATAATAGTACACAGATCACCTACCTCCTAATAATAATAATAGTACACGGATCACCTACCTCCTAATAATAATAGTACACGGATCACCTACCTCCTAATAATAATATTACACGGATCACCTACCTCCTAATAATAATAGTACACGGATCACCTACCTCCTAATAATAGTACACGGATCACCTACCTCCTAATAATAATAATAGTACACGGATCACCTACCTCCTAATAATAATAGTACACAGATCACCTACCTCCTAATAATAATAATAGTACATGGATCACCTACCTCCTAATAATAATAATACACAGATCACCTACCTCCTAATAATAATAATAGTACATGGATCACCTACCTCCTAATAATAATAATAATACACAGATCACCTACCTCCTAGTAATAATAATAGTACACGGATCACCTACCTCCTAATAATAATAATAGTACACGGATCACCTACCTCCTAATAATAATAATAGTACACGGATCACCTACCTCCTAATAATAATAGTACACAGATCACCTACCTCCTAATAATAATAATAGTACACGGATCACCTACCTCCTAATAATAATAATAGTACACGGATCACCTACCTCCTAATAATAATAATAGTACACGGATCACCTACCTCCTAATAATAATAGTACACAGATCACCTACCTCCTAATAATAATAGTACACGGATCACCTACCTCCTAATAATAATAATAATAGTACACGGATCACCTACCTCCTAATAATAGTACACAGATCACCTACCTCCTAATAATAATAGTACACGGATCACCTACCTCCTAATAATAATAGTACACAGATCACCTACCTCCTAATAATAATAGTACACGGATCACCTACCTCCTAATAATAGTACACAGATCACCTACCTCCTAATAATAATAATAGTACACGGATCACCTACCTCCTAATAATAGTACACAGATCACCTACCTCCTAATAATAATAGTACACGGATCACCTACCTCCTAATAATAATAATAGTACACGGATCACCTACCTCCTAATAATAATAGTACACAGATCACCTACCTCCTAATAATAATAATAGTACACGGATCACCTACCTCCTAATAATAATAGTACACAGATCACCTACCTCCTAATAATAATAATAGTACACGGATCACCTACCTCCTAATAATAATAATACACAGATCACCTACCTCCTAATAATAATAATAGTACACGGATCACCTACCTCCTAATAATAGTACACGGACCACCTACCTCCTAATAATAATAGTACACAGATCACCTACCTCCTAATAATAATAATAGTACACGGATCACCTACCTCCTAATAATAATAGTACACGGATCACCTACCTCCTAATAATAATAATAGTACACGGATCACCTACCTCCTAATAATAGTACACGGATCACCTACCTCCTAATAATAATAATAGTACACAGATCACCTACCTCCTAATAATAATACACAGATCACCTACCTCCTAATAATAATAGTATACGGATCACCTACCTCCTAATTATAATAATAGTACACGGATCACCTACCTCCTAATAATAATAATAGTACACGGATCACCTACCTCCTAATAATAATAATAGTACACGGATCACCTACCTCCTAATAATAATAGTACACAGATCACCTACCTCCTAATAATAATAGTACACGGATCACCTACCTCCTAATAATAATAATAATAGTACACGGATCACCTACCTCCTAATAATAATAGTACACAGATCACCTACCTCCTAATAATAATAGTACACGGATCACCTACCTCCTAATAATAATAATAGTACATGGATCACCTACCTCCTAATAATAGTACACGGATCACCTACCTCCTAATAATAATAATAGTACACAGATCACCTACCTCCTAATAATAATAGTACACGGATCACCTACCTCCTAATAATAATAATAGTACACGGATCACCTACCTCCTAATAATAGTACACGGATCACCTACCTCCTAATAATAATAGTACACAGATCACCTACCTCCTAATAATAATAATACACAGATCACCTACCTCCTAATAATAATAATACACAGATCACCTACCTCCTAATAATAATAGTATACGGATCACCTACCTCCTAATAATAATAATAGTACACGGATCACCTACCTCCTAATAATAATAGTACACGGATCACCTACCTCCTAATAATAATAATAGTACACGGATCACCTACCTCTTAATAATAATAATAGTACACGGATCACCTACCTCCTAATAATAGTACACGGATCACCTACCTCCTAATAATAATAATAGTACACAGATCACCTACCTCCTAATAATAATAATACACAGATCACCTACCTCCTAATAATAATAGTATACGGATCACCTACCTCCTAATAATAATAATAGTACACGGATCACCTACCTCCTAATAATAATAATAGTACACGGATCACCTACCTCCTAATAATAATAATAATAATAGTACACGGATCACCTACCTCCAAATAATAATAGTACACGGATCACCTACCTCCTAATAATAATAATAGTACACGGATCACCTACCTCCTAATAATAGTACACGGATCACCTACCTCCTAATAATAATAATAGTACACGGATCACCTACCTCCTAATAATAATAATAGTACACGGATCACCTACCTCCTAATAATAATAATACACAGATCACCTACCTCCTAATAATAATAATAATAATACACAGATCACCTACCTCCTAATAATAATAATAGTATACGGATCACCTACCTCCTAATAATAATAATAGTACACGGATCACCTACCTCCTAATAATAATAATAATAATAATAATAATAGTACACGGATCACCTACCTCCTAATAATAATAGTACACGGATCACCTACCTCCTAATAATAATAATAGTACACAGATCACCTACCTCCTAATAATAATAATACGCAGATCACCTACCTCCTAATAATAATAGTATACGGATCACCTACCTCCTAATAATAATAATAGTACACGGATCACCTACCTCCTAATAATAATAGTACACGGATCACCTACCTCCTAATAATAATAGTACACGGATCACCTACCTCCAAATAATAATAGTACACGGATCACCTACCTCCTAATAATAAAAATAGTACACGGATCACCTACCTCCTAATAATAGTACACGGATCACCTACCTCCTAATAATAATAATAGTACACGGATCACCTACCTCCTAATAATAATAATAGTACACGGATCACCTACCTCCTAATAATAATAGTACACAGATCACCTACCTCCTAATAATAATAATAATAATACACGGATCACCTACCTCCTAATAATAATAGTACATGGATCACCTACCTCCTAATAATAATAATAATACACAGATCACCTACCTCCTAATAATAATAATAGTACATGGATCACCTACCTCCTAATAATAATAATAATAATACACAGATCACCTACCTCCTAATAATAATAATAGTACACGGATCACCTACCTCCTAATAATAATAATAGTACACGGATCACCTACCTCCTAATAATAATAGTACACGGATCACCTACCTCCTAATAATAATAGTACACAGATCACCTACCTCCTAATAATAATAATAGTACACAGATCACCTACCTCCTAATAATAATAATACACAGATCACCTACCTCCGAATAATAATAGTATACGGATCACCTACCTCCTAATAATAATAATAGTACACGGATCACCTACCTCCTAATAATAATAATAGTACACGGATCACCTACCTCCTAATAATAATAATAGTACACGGATCACCTACCTCCTAATAATAATAGTACACAGATCACCTACCTCCTAATAATAATAGTACACGGATCACCTACCTCCCAATAATAATAATAATAGTACACGGATCACCTACCTCCTAATAATAGTACACAGATCACCTACCTCCTAATAATAATAATACACAGATCACCTACCTCCTAATAATAATAATAGTACATGGATCACCTACCTCCTAATAATAATAATAATACACAGATCACCTACCTCCTAATAATAATAATAGTACACGGATCACCTACCTCCTAATAATAATAATAGTACACGGATCACCTACCTCCTAATAATAATAGTACATGGATCACCTACCTCCTAATAATAATAGTACACAGATCACCTACCTCCTAATAATAATAATAGTACACAGATCACCTACCTCCTAATAATAATAATACACAGATCACCTACCTCCGAATAATAATAGTATACGGATCACCTACCTCCTAATAATAATAATAGTACACGGATCACCTACCTCCTAATAATAATAATAGTACACGGATCACCTACCTCCTAATAATAATAGTACACGGATCACCTACCTCCTAATAATAATAGTACACGGATCACCTACCTCCTAATAATAATAATAATAGTACACGGATCACCTACCTCCTAATAATAGTACACAGATCACCTACCTCCTAACAATAATAGTACACGGATCACCTACCTCCTAATAATAATAGTACACAGATCACCTACCTCCTAATAATAATAATAGTACACGGATCACCTACCTCCTAATAATAGTACACAGATCACCTACCTCCTAATAATAATAGTACACGGATCACCTACCTCCTAATAATAATAATAGTACACGGATCACCTACCTCCTAATAATAATAGTACACAGATCACCTACCTCCTAATAATAATAATAGTACACGGATCACCTACCTCCTAATAATAATAGTACACAGATCACCTACCTCCTAATAATAATAATAGTACACAGATCACCTACCTCCTAATAATAATAATAGTACACGGATCACCTACCTCCTAATAATAATAGTACACAGATCACCTACCTCCTAATAATAATAATAGTACACGGATCACCTACCTCCTAATAATAATAGTACACGGATCACCTACCTCCTAATAATAATAATAGTACACGGATCACCTACCTCCTAATAATAGTACACGGATCACCTACCTCCTAATAATAATAATAGTACACAGATCACCTACCTCCTAATAATAATAATACACAGATCACCTACCTCCTAATAATAATAGTATACGGATCACCTACCTCCTAATTATAATAATAGTACACGGATCACCTACCTCCTAATAATAATAATAGTACACGGATCACCTACCTCCTAATAATAATAATAGTACACGGATCACCTACCTCCTAATAATAATAGTACACAGATCACCTACCTCCTAATAATAATAGTACACGGATCACCTACCTCCTAATAATAATAATAATAGTACACGGATCACCTACCTCCTAATAATAATAGTACACGGATCACCTACCTCCTAATAATAATAATAGTACACGGATCACCTACCTCCTAATAATAGTACACAGATCACCTACCTCCTAATAATAATAATACACAGATCACCTACCTCCTAATAATAATAATAGTACACGGATCACCTACCTCCTAATAATAATAGTACACGGATCACCTACCTCCTAATAATAATAGTACACAGATCACCTACCTCCTAATAATAATAATAGTACACGGATCACCTACCTCCTAATAATAATAGTACACGGATCACCTACCTCCTAATAATAATAGTACACAGATCACCTACCTCCTAATAATAATAATAGTACACGGATCACCTACCTCCTAATAATAATAGTACACAGATCACCTACCTCCTAATAATAATAATAGTACACGGATCACCTACCTCCTAATAATAGTACACAGATCACCTACCTCCTAATAATAATAGTACACGGATCACCTACCTCCTAATAATAATAATAGTACACGGATCACCTACCTCCTAATAATAATAGTACACAGATCACCTACCTCCTAATAATAATAATAGTACACGGATCACCTACCTCCTAATAATAATAGTACACAGATCACCTACCTCCTAATAATAATAATAGTACACAGATCACCTACCTCCTAATAATAATAATAGTACACGGATCACCTACCTCCTAATAATAATAGTACACAGATCACCTACCTCCTAATAATAATAATAGTACACGGATCACCTACCTCCTAATAATAATAGTACACGGATCACCTACCTCCTAATAATAATAATAGTACACGGATCACCTACCTCCTAATAATAGTACACGGATCACCTACCTCCTAATAATAATAATAGTACACAGATCACCTACCTCCTAATAATAATAATACACAGATCACCTACCTCCTAATAATAATAGTATACGGATCACCTACCTCCTAATTATAATAATAGTACACGGATCACCTACCTCCTAATAATAATAATAGTACACGGATCACCTACCTCCTAATAATAATAATAGTACACGGATCACCTACCTCCTAATAATAATAGTACACAGATCACCTACCTCCTAATAATAATAGTACACGGATCACCTACCTCCTAATAATAATAATAATAGTACACGGATCACCTACCTCCTAATAATAATAGTACACGGATCACCTACCTCCTAATAATAATAATAGTACACGGATCACCTACCTCCTAATAATAGTACACAGATCACCTACCTCCTAATAATAATAATACACAGATCACCTACCTCCTAATAATAATAATAGTACACGGATCACCTACCTCCTAATAATAATAGTACACGGATCACCTACCTCCTAATAATAATAGTACACAGATCACCTACCTCCTAATAATAATAATAGTACACGGATCACCTACCTCCTAATAATAATAGTACACGGATCACCTACCTCCTAATAATAATAGTACACAGATCACCTACCTCCTAATAATAATAATAGTACACGGATCACCTACCTCCTAATAATAATAGTACACAGATCACCTACCTCCTAATAATAATAATAGTACACGGATCACCTACCTCCTAATAATAATAGTACACGGATCACCTACCTCCTAATAATAGTACACAGATCACCTACCTCCTAATAATAATAGTACACGGATCACCTACCTCCTAATAATAATAATAGTACACGGATCACCTACCTCCTAATAATAATAATAGTACACGGATCACCTACCTCCTAATAATAATAGTACACAGATCACCTACCTCCTAATAATAATAGTACACGGATCACCTACCTCCTAATAATAATAATAGTACACGGATCACCTACCTCCTAATAATAATAATAGTACACGGGTCACCTACCTCCTAATAATAATAGTACACGGATCACCTACCTCCTAATAATAATAGTACACGGATCACCTACCTCCTAATAATAATAGTACACAGATCACCTACCTCCTAATAATAATAATAGTACACGGATCACCTACCTCCTAATAATAATAGTACACGGATCACCTACCTCCTAATAATAATAGTACACAGATCACCTACCTCCTAATAATAATAATAGTACACGGATCACCTACCTCCTAATAATAATAGTACACAGATCACCTACCTCCTAATAATAATAATACATGGATCACCTACCTCCTAATAATAATAATAATAATAGTACACGGATCACCTACCTCCTAATAATAGTACACAGATCACCTACCTCCTAATAATAATAATAGTACACAGATCACCTACCTCCTAATAATAATAATAGTACACGGATCACCTACCTCCTAATAATAATAATAGTACACGGATCACCTACCTCCTAATAATAATAATAGTACACGGATCACCTACCTCCTAATAATAATAGTACACAGATCACCTACCTCCTAATAATAATAGTACACGGATCACCTACCTCCTAATAATAATAATAGTACACGGATCACCTACCTCCTAATAATAATAATAGTACACGGGTCACCTACCTCCTAATAATAGTACACAGATCACCTACCTCCTAATAATAATAATAGTACACGGATCACCTACCTCCTAATAATAGTACACAGATCACCTACCTCCTAATAATAATAGTACACGGATCACCTACCTCCTAATAATAATAGTACACAGATCACCTACCTCCTAATAATAGTACACGGATCACCTACCTCCTAATAATAATAGTACACGGATCACCTACCTCCTAATAATAATAGTACACGGATCACCTACCTCCTAATAATAGTACACGGATCACCTACCTCCTAATAATAATAATAGTACACGGATCACCTACCTCCTAATAATAATAGTACACGGATCACCTACCTCCTAATAATAGTACACAGATCACCTACCTCCTAATAATAGTACACAGATCACCTACCTCCTAATAATAATAATAATACATGGATCACCTACCTCCTAATAATAGTACACAGATCACCTACCTCCTAATAATAATAATAGTACACGGATCACCTACCTCCTAATAATAGTACACAGATCACCTACCTCCTAATAATAATAATAGTACACAGATCACCTACCTCCTAATAATAATAATAGTACACAGATCACCTACCTCCTAATAATAATAGTACACGGATCACCTACCTCCTAATAATAATAATAGTACACGGATCACCTACCTCCTAATAATAATAGTACACAGATCACCTACCTCCTAATAATAATAGTACACGGATCACCTACCTCCTAATAATAATAATAGTACACGGATCACCTACCTCCTAATAATAGTACACAGATCACCTACCTCCTGATAATAATAATAGTACACGGATCACCTACCTCCTAATAATAGTACACAGATCACCTACCTCCTAATAATAATAATAATAGTACACAGATCACCTACCTCCTAATAATAATAATAGTACACAGATCACCTACCTCCTAATAATAATAATAGTACACGGATCACCTACCTCCTAATAATAGTACACAGATCACCTACCTCCTAATAATAGTACACAGATCACCTACCTCCTAATAATAGTACACAGATCACCTACCTCCTAATAATAATAGTACACGGATCACCTACCTCCTAATAATAGTACACAGATCACCTACCTCCTAATAATAATAATAGTACACGGATCACCTACCTCCTAATAATAGTACACGGATCACCTACCTCCTAATAATAATAGTACACAGATCACCTACCTCCTAATAATAGTACACGGATCACCTACCTCCTAATAATAGTACACGGATCACCTACCTCCTAATAATAGTACACAGATCACCTACCTCCTAATAATAATAGTACACGGATCACCTACCTCCTAATAATAATAATAGTACACGGATCACCTACCTCCTAATAATAGTACACAGATCACCTACCTCCTAATAATAGTACACAGATCACCTACCTCCTAATAATAATAATAGTACACGGATCACCTACCTCCTAATAATAATAGTACATGGATCACCTACCTCCTAATAATAATAGTACACGGATCACCTACCTCCTAATAATAATAATAGTACACGGATCACCTACCTCCTAATAATAGTACACAGATCACCTACCTCCTAATAATAATAGTACACGGATCACCTACCTCCTAATAATAATGGTACACGGATCACCTACCTCCTAATAATAGTACACGGATCACCTACCTCCTAATAATAGTACACGGATCACCTACCTCCTAATAATAATAGTACACGGATCACCTACCTCCTAATAATAGTACACAGATCACCTACCTCCTAATAATAATAATAGTACACGGATCACCTACCTCCTAATAATAATAGTACACGGATCACCTACCTCCTAATAATAATAGTACACGGATCACCTACCTCCTAATAATAATAGTACACGGATCACCTACCTCCTAATAATAATAATAGTACATGGATCACCTACCTCCTAATAATAGTACATAGATCACCTACCTCCTAATAATAATAATAGTACACGGATCACCTACCTCCTAATAATAGTACACGGATCACCTACCTCCTAATAATAATAGTACACAGATCACCTACCTCCTAATAATAATAGTACACGGATCACCTACCTCCTAATAATAATAATAATAGTACACGGATCACCTACCTCCTAATAATAATAGTACACGGATCACCTACCTCCTAATAATAATAGTACACGGATCACCTACCTCCTAATAATAGTACATGGATCACCTACCTCCTAATAATAGTACACGGATCACCTACCTCCTAATAATAATAATAGTACACGGATCACCTACCTCCTAATAATAATAGTACACGGATCACCTACCTCCTAATAATAATAGTACACGGATCACCTACCTCCTAATAATAATAGTACACGGATCACCTACCTCCTAATAATAATAGTACACAGATCACCTACCTCCTAATAATAATAATAGTACACGGATCACCTACCTCCTAATAATAATAGTACACGGATCACCTACCTCCTAATAATAGCACACAGATCACCTACCTCCTAATAATAATAGTACACGGATCACCTACCTCCTAATAATAATAGTACACGGATCACCTACCTCCTAATAATAATAGTACACAGATCACCTACCTCCTAATAATAATAGTACACGGATCACCTACCTCCTAATAATAATAGTACACGGATCACCTACCTCCTAATAATAATAGTACACGGATCACCTACCTCCTAATAATAATAGTACACAGATCACCTACCTCCTAATAATAATAATAGTACACAGATCACCTACTTCCTAATAATAGTACACAGATCACCTACCTCCTAATAATAATAATAGTAAACGGATCACCTACCTCCTAATAATAGTACACAGATCACCTACCTCCTAACAATAATAATAGTACACGGATCACCTACCTCCTAATAATAATAGTACACGGATCACCTACCTCCTAATAATAGCACACAGATCACCTACCTCCTAATAATAATAATAATAGTACACGGATCACCTACCTCCTAATAATAATAGTACACAGATCACCTACCTCCTAATAATAATAGTACACAGATCACCTACCTCCTAATAATAATAGTACACGGATCACCTACCTCCTAATAATAATAATAATAATAGTACACGGATCACCTACCTCCTAATAATAGTACACAGATCACCTACCTCCTAATAATAATAGTACACGGATCACCTACCTCCTAATAATAATAGTACACGGATCACCTACCTCCTAATAATAATAGTACACAGATCACCTACCTCCTAATAATAATAATAGTACACGGATCACCTACCTCCTAATAATAATAGTACACAGATCACCTACCTCCTAATAATAATAATAGTACACGGATCACCTACCTCCTAATAATAATAGTACACGGATCACCTACCTCCTAATAATAGTACACAGATCACCTACCTCCTAATAATAATAGTACACGGATCACCTACCTCCTAATAATAATAGTACACGGATCACCTACCTCCTAATAATAGTACACGGATCACCTACCTCCTAATAATAATAATAGTACACGGATCACCTACCTCCTAATAATAATAGTACACGGATCACCTACCTCCTAATAATAGTACACAGATCACCTACCTCCTAATAATAATAGTACACGGATCACCTACCTCCTAATAATAATAATACATGGATCACCTACCTCCTAATAATAGTACACAGATCACCTACCTCCTAATAATAATAGTACACAGATCACCTACCTCCTAATAATAATAATACATGGATCACCTACCTCCTAATAATAGTACACAGATCACCTACCTCCTAATAATAATAATAGTACACGGATCACCTACCTCCTAATAATAGTACACAGATCACCTACCTCCTAATAATAATAATAGTACACAGATCACCTACCTCCTAATAATAATAGTACACGGATCACCTACCTCCTAATAATAATAGTACACGGATCACCTACCTCCTAATAATAATAGTACACAGATCACCTACCTCCTAATAATAATAGTACACGGATCACCTACCTCCTAATAATAATAATACATGGATCACCTACCTCCTAATAATAATAGTACACAGATCACCTACCTCCTAATAATAATAATACATGGATCACCTACCTCCTAATAATAGTACACAGATCACCTACCTCCTAATAATAATAATAGTACACGGATCACCTACCTCCTAATAATAGTACACAGATCACCTACCTCCTAATAATAATAATAGTACACGGATCACCTACCTCCTAATAATAGTACACAGATCACCTACCTCCTAATAATAATAGTACACGGATCACCTACCTCCTAATAATAATAGTACACGGATCACCTACCTCCTAATAATAGTACACAGATCACCTACCTCCTAATAATAATAATACATGGATCACCTACCTCCTAATAATAGTACACAGATCACCTACCTCCTAATAATAATAATAGTACACGGATCACCTACCTCCTAATAATAATAATAGTACACGGATCACCTACCTCCTAATAATAATAATAGTACACAGATCACCTACCTCCTAATAATAATAGTACACGGATCACCTACCTCCTAATAATAATAGTACACGGATCACCTACCTCCTAATAATAGTACACGGATCACCTACCTCCTAATAATAATAGTACACGGATCACCTACCTCCTAATAATAATAGTACACGGATCACCTACCTCCTAATAATAATAGTACACGGATCACCTACCTCCTAATAATAATAGTACACGGATCACCTACCTCCTAATAATAATAATAGTACATGGATCACCTACCTCCTAATAATAGTACATAGATCACCTACCTCCTAATAATAATAGTACACAGATCACCTACCTCCTAATAATAATAATAGTACACGGATCACCTACCTCCTAATAATAGTACACGGATCACCTACCTCCTAATAATAATAGTACACAGATCACCTACCTCCTAATAATAATAATAGTACACAGATCACCTACTTCCTAATAATAGTACACAGATCACCTACCTCCTAATAATAATAATAGTACACGGATCACCTACCTCCTAATAATAGTACACAGATCACCTACCTCCTAACAATAATAATAGTACATGGATCACCTACCTCCTAATAATAATAGTACACGGATCACCTACCTCCTAATAATAATAGTACACGGATCACCTACCTCCTAATAATAATAGTACACGGATCACCTACCTCCTAATAATAGTACACGGATCACCTACCTCCTAATAATAATAGTACACGGATCACCTACCTCCTAATAATAATAGTACACGGATCACCTACCTCCTAATAATAATAGTACACGGATCACCTACCTCCTAATAATAATAGTACACTGATCACCTACCTCCTAATAATAGCACACAGATCACCTACCTCCTAATAATAATAGTACACAGATCACCTACTTCCTAATAATAGTACACAGATCACCTACCTCCTAATAATAATAATAGTAAACGGATCACCTACCTCCTAATAATAGTACACAGATCACCTACCTCCTAACAATAATAATAGTACACGGATCACCTACCTCCTAATAATAATAGTACACGGATCACCTACCTCCTAATAATAATAGTACACGGATCACCTACCTCCTAATAATAGCACACAGATCACCTACCTCCTAATAATAATAGTACACAGATCACCTACCTCCTAATAATAATAATAGTACACGGATCACCTACCTCCTAATAATAATAGTACACGGATCACCTACCTCCTAATAATAGTACACAGATCACCTACCTCCTAATAATAATAATAGTACACATATCACCTACCTCCTAATAATAATAGTACACGGATCACCTACCTCCTAATAATAATAGTACACGGATCATCTACCTCCTAATAATAATATTACACGGATCACCTACCTCCTAATAATAATAATAATACACGGATCACCTACCTCCTAATATGTAATAATAATAACATATAATAATAGTAAACAGATATGATAGTAGTGGGCGGTGCTGCAGAAGAGGGGGAGGAGTAATAGTGGGCGTATCTATAGGGATCAGAGGAAGTATGGTTGATATTGGGGCTTTTTTTTCAGGGGGAATACGGGGTGAACGCAGTTCCAGCACTGAATGTACATAACAAGAGGTGTGGGGTGTGCTGGAATATCTATTAATGCTGGCTGATCTATTGCTGTTGCTAGGGGGGTTATATTGTTGGAGAGAAGATCTATTGTTGCTGGGGGGTCTTATGTTCCCGGGAGTCTTTTGTTGAGGGAGGAGCTATTGATAATAGCTGCTGGGAGATCTATTGTTTCTGTCAGGGGTCTACTGTTACTTGAGTGGATCTGTTGTTACTGGATCTATTGTTGCTGATGGGGATCTGTGGTTGCTATAGTGGATCTATTGTTATTGGGGGTGCAGGGTATTTTGTTGCTTGGGGTCTATTGTTGCAGGGGCACTCTAATGTTGTTGGGGGATCTATTGTTGCTGAGGGCATCTATTGTTACTAGGGGGTATTTTGTTGCGGGGGGTCTAATGTTGCTGATGGGGATCTATTTTTACTAGGGGCAGAGGGTATTTTGTTGCCTAGGGTCTATTGTTGCAGGGGGAAGTCTAATGTTGTTGGGGGATCTATTGTTGCTGAGGGCGTCTATTCTAACTGGGGAGGGGTATTATGTTGTGGGGGGGTCTAAAGTTGCTGATGGAGCTCTCTTATTGCTGGGGGGGGGTCTATTGTTGAAGGGGCACTCTAATGTTGTTGGGGGGTCTATTGTTGCTGAGGACATCTATTGTGACTGGGGGGGTATTTTTTTGCGGGGGGTGTCTAATGTTGCCGATGGTGATCTGTTGCTGGGGGAGTTATTGTTGCTGGAGTGGATCTATTTTTACTAGGGGGCTGGGGGTATTTTGTTGCTCGGGGTCTATTGTTGCAGGGGCAATCTAATGTTGTTGGAGGATCTATTGTTGCTGATGTGGATCTGTTGTTGCGGGGGGGTCTATTGTTGCTGACTGCAGGGGATGTGTTTCACTCCTTTTTTATTATCATTAACACATTCCATACAAATGATTTAGCACCAAAAAATAATACTTGTTTCTGTATTCTCTAAAAGGCTGGGAGGTGGGTGGAACCATTGGACAATGCTCAGAGGTGGGTAGAGGGTGGAACCAATGGACAATGCTCAGAGGTGGGTAGGGGGGTGGAACCAATGGACAATGTTTAGAGGTGGGTAAGGGGTGGAACCAATTGACAATGCTCAGAGGTGGGTAGGGGGGTGGAACCAATGGACAATGTTTAGAGGTGGGTAAGGGGTGGAACCAATGGACAATGCTCAGAGGTGGGTAGGGGGGTGGAACCAATGGACAATGTTTAGAGGTGGGTAAGGGGTGGAACCAATTGACAATGCTCAGGGGTGGGTAGGGGGGTGGAACCAATGGACAATGTTTAGAGGTGGGTAAGGGGTGGAACCAATTGACAATGCTCAGAGGTGGGTAGGGGGTGAAACCAATGGACGATGCTCGGAGGTGGAACCAAGGGACGGTGCACAGAGGTGGGACCAATGGACGATACTCAGAGGTGGAACCAATGGACGATACTCAGAGGTGGGTAGGGGGTGGAACCAATGGACGATGCTCAGAGGTGGGTAGGGGGTTGAACCAATGGACAATGCTCAGAGGTGGGTAGGGGGTATAACCAAGGGACGGTGCACAGAGGTGGGGAGGGGGTGGAACCAATGAACGATGTTTAGAGGTGAGTAGGGGGTGGAACCAATGGACAATGCTCAGAGGTGGGTAAGGGGTGGAACCAATGGACGATGCTTTCAGATGGGTAGGGGGTGAAACCAATGGGCGATACTCGGAGATGGGTAGGGGTTGAAACCAATGGACGATACTCGGAGGTGGGTAGGGGGTGGAACCAAGGGACGGTGCACAGAGGTGGGACCAATGGACGACGCTCAGAGGTGGAACCAATGGACGACGCTCAGAGGTGGAACCAATGGACGACGCTCAGAGGTGGGTAGGGGGTGGAACCAATGGACGATGCTCAGAGGTGGGTAGGGGGTTGAACCAATGGACAATGCTCAGAGGTGGGTAGGGGGTTGAACCAATGGACAATGCTCAGAGGTGGGTAGGGGGTTGAACCAAGGGACGGTGCACAGAGGTGGGACCAATGGACGATGCTCAGAGGTGGGACCAATGGACGATGCTCAGAGGTGGGACCAATGGACGATGCTCAGAGGTGGGACCAATGGACGATGCTCAGAGGTGGGTAGGGGCTGGAACCAATGGACAATGCTCAGAGGTGGGTAGGGGGTATAACCAAGGGACGGTGCACAGAGGTGGGACCAATGGACGATGCTCAGAGGTGGGTAGGGGGTTGAACCAATGGACAATGCTCAGAGGTGGGTAGGGGGTTGAACCAATGGACAATGCTCAGAGGTGGGTTGGGGGTTGAACCAAGGGACGGTGCACAGAGGTGGGACCAATGGACGATGCTCAGAGGTGGGACCAATGGACGATGCTCAGAGGTGGGACCAATGGACGATGCTCAGAGGTGGGTAGGGGGTATAACCAAGGGACGGTGCACAGAGGTGGGACCAATGGACGATGCTCAGAGGTGGGTAGGGGGTGGAACCAATGGACGATGCTCAGAGGTGGGTAGGGGGTGGAACCGTTGGACGATGCTCAGAGGTGGGTAGGGGGTGGAACCAATGGACGATGCTCGGAGGTGGTGGAACCAATAGACGATGCTCGGAGGTGGGTAGGATGTGGAACCAATTAACAATGCTCGGAGATGGGTAGGGGGTGGAACCAATGGACGATGCTCGGAGGTGGGTAAGGGGTGGAACCAATGAACGATGTTTAGAGGTGGGTAGGGGGTGGAACCAATGGACAATGCTCAGAGGTGGGTAGGGGGTGAAACCATTGGACGATGCTCGAAGGTGGGTAGGGGGTGGAAGCAAGGGACGGTGCACAGAGGTGGAACCAATGGACGATGCTCAGAGGTGGAACCAATGGACGATGCTCAGAGGTGGGTAGGGGGTTGAACCAATGGACAATGCTCAGAGGTGGGTAGGGGGTGGAACCAATGGATGATGCTTGGAGGTGGGTAGGGGGTGGAACCAAGGGACGATCCTCGGAGGTGGGTAGGGGGTGGAACAAATGGACAATGCTCAGAGGTAGGTAGGGGTGGAACCAAGGGATGGTGCACAGAGGTGGGACCAATGGATGATGCTCAGAAGTGGGTAGGGGGTGGGACCAATGGACGATGCTCAGAGGTGGGTAGGACCAATGGACAATGCTCAGAGGTGGGTAGGGGGTGGAACCAATGGATGATGCTCAGAGGTGGGTAGAGGGTGGAACCAAGGGATTGTGCACAGAGGTGGGTAGGGGGTGGAATCAATGGACGATGCTCAGAGATGGGTAGGGGGTGGAACCAAGGGATGGTGCACAGAGGTGGGACCAATAGACGATGCTCAGACGTGGGTAGGGGGTGGAACCAATGGACGATGCTCAGAGGTAGGTAGGGGGTGGAACCAATGGACGATGCTCAGAGGTGGGTAGGGGGTTGAACCAATGGACAATGCTCAAAGGTGGGTAGGGGGCGGAACCAAGGGATGGTGCACAGAGGTGGGTAGGGGGTGGAACCAATGGACGATGCTCGGAGGTGGGTAGGGGGTGGAACAAATGGACAATGCTCAGAGGTGGGTAGGGGGTGAAACCAAGGGACGGTGCACAGAGGTGGGACCAATGGACGATGCTCAGAGGTGGGTAGGGGGTGGGATCAATGGACGATGCTCAGAGGTGGGTGGGACCAATGGACAATGCTCAGAGGTGGGTAGGGGGTGGAACCAATGGACGATGCTCAGAGGTGGGTAGGGGGTGGAAACAAGGGATTGTGCACAGAGGTGGGTAGGGGGTGGAACCAATGGACGATGCTCAGAGGTGGGTAGGGGTGGAAAAAATGGACAATGCTCAGAGGTGGGTAGGGGGTTGAACCAATGTACAATGCTCAGAGGTGGATAGGGGGTGGGATCAATGGACGATGCTCAGAGGTGGGTGGGACCAATGGACAATGCTCAGAGGTGGGTAGGGGGTGGAACCAATGGACGATGCTCAGAGGTGGGTAGGGGGTGGAAACAAGGGATTGTGCACAGAGGTGGGTAGGGGGTGGAACCAATGGACGATGCTCAGAGGTGGGTAGGGGTGGAAAAAATGGACAATGCTCAGAGGTGGGTAGGGGGTTGAACCAATGTACAATGCTCAGAGGTGGATAGGGGGTGGAACCAATGGACAATGCTCAGAGGTGGGTAGGGGGTGGAACCAATAGACGATGCTCAGAGGTGGGTAGGGGGTGGAACCAATAGACGATGCTCAGAGGTGGGTAGGGGATGGAACTAAGAATGGTGCTCGGAATTGGGTAGGGGTGGAGACAAGGGGGAATTCAGAAAGGGGGAGTACCTGCACCTATTCTCTGAGAAACTAAGCCCTGGTTGATATGAAAGCAGAGCACAGAAATATGGAGTCAGTATGGACACCTCTGGGTGGAGTCAGTGAAGGAACGGAGAATTTTCATCCATCATCTGATAGTAAAGTTGTGCTGAAAAGTTCCCCTCCCCCGGCAGAATTAGTGAAATTTTGGCATTGGTATTGAAAAATCCAAAAGGGTAAGCTCTGCATGATTGAAGCCCCTGTCAAGTCTCTGGTGTGAGGCCGGATTGCTGAGAGGGCGCCCCTTGCGCTAAGTGCTTCCTCCCCTGGAGATGAGACAGGGAGTGCGGGGCCCAAAGGTGCACGGATTGCCAGTACTGCTGATGACTGGGCCGATGCAGGCAGAAGGTAGCTGGGGTGTGCTGGGAGAACAGATTTAGTAGCCGTTGTGACAGCAGGAAGGTAAAGTCACCTGGTTGCATCCAGGGGGGTAGATATATTTCGCCCAGATTCAGGCTTTACGCCGACTTATACAACTAGGTGGAGAGTTGTATAAGGCTAGTGGGCTCATGGATGACTCATACCTCTAGGGAGAGTGTGGGGCGTCGTGCAGACAGAGATGAGGAAACCAGCTGAACCTTGTCAGCTCATTTAGGCCTCTATAAGAACTCCCAGCTTCATTAGATGTTAGCTCATGCCTGGAACCAGACCTGTGTGGACTGTCTAGGGAGAGTGAACCCCTGTGCGGTGAGGCAAAGCCTGTGTGGCTATTTGTTTGGACTTTTACTAAACCAGGGACTTAGGGACTAGGACAGCACTAGGCTGATCCCAGTTGTTAGTTAGGAAACCTGTATGTTTAGTCAGAGGTCAACTTGACCAGGATTTATTTTGGTTATGTTTCTTTTGCTTTGCTGTGTTTTGTCACTGTAAATAGAAAATAAACCGCACCTTTTTTGATTTTGAAAACCACAACCTCCGTTTGCTGGGCCTGTTTTGTGTGGGGAGCCCATCCCGGGGGTCACACACACCCGCTGCCGAGCTAACCCCCTCACAGTTGGTGGAGAATGCGGGCAGTTTTTTTTAAGCCAGCATGGAGGAGATACTGAAGCAGCTGGCTCTAGCAAATGCCAATCAACAGCAGACAAATGCAGGTTTGCAAAGGAGCCTTGCAGCCCAGCAGCAGACAAACGCAACTTTGCAACAGAGTCTGGAGGCTCAGCAACGAGCCCAGCAGCAATCTGAGGCCCGCTTCATAGACCTGTTGCAGAAGCAAGAGCAGAGACTACAACAACAGATGGAAGCAGTAATGCAGCAACGTCCGCAGACCAGTGAGGAAAGCCGTCCCACTAATACCGCGTCCTTTGGGGTGAGTCGTTTATTGACAAAAATGACTGGAGAGGATGATCCAGAGGTATTTTTGACCACATTTGAAAGGACCGCTGAAAGAGAAAAGTGGCCTGAGGAGCAGTGGGCTGGACTGGTGGCTCCTCTGTTAACTGGTGAATCGCAGAAAGCTTACTATGACCTAGAGCCTAACCAAGCAAAAGACTATGTGATGCTAAAAGCTGAAATATTGGCAAGGCTGGGTGTCACCCAGGCTGTCCGGGCTCAGCGTGTGCATAACTGGACTTTCCAGCTTGGAAAACCCCCCAGGTCTCAAATGTATGATCTCATTCACCTGAGCAGAAAGTGGCTACAGCCAGAGACTTTGTCCGCACCAAAGATTGTGGAACGTGTTGTAATGGATCGGTTTTTGAGAGCTCTTCCTACTGCCATCCAAAAGTGGGTAAGCCATGGAGACCCAGAGACGGCCGATGGTCTTGTGGATCGTGTGGAGAAATACTTGGCTACAGAGAACCTGACGGCCTCTTCCAGAGACACTCGGACTTTCCACCCTAAGACCAGACCATCCCCAGGGGCGGATAAGAGGATTCCAAGGGGTGAGGGTGGAGAGAGTGAGAGGGTGGGAGCTCTACCCCAAGTTTGGCGAGAACAGCCTGGGAAATCAGCGGCTCAAGAGGCGGCAAGAAGGATCGTTTGCTACCGCTGCCGGCAAGCGGGACATATTGCAGCCAATTGCCCGGTTGTGGAGGAACCCATGCAGTGTGACTTTCTGACGGGCAGACGTCAGTCGCTGTGTGCGACAGTCGCATGCACTGCCATTCGAGGAACTGAGAAACATTTATGCAAAATGTGTGTTAATGGTAGAAATGTTGTGGTATTGCTGGATTCAGGTAGCCTTGTGACCCTGATAAAGGCTGAGTTAGTTAAAACAGAGGTCTCTGGGAATAGCAAGGTAGCTGTTATTTGTGTGCATGGGGACACCCGAGAGTATCCAGTGACTACAGTGTGTTTCGAGACCCCCAAAGGTACCCTCTCTCATCCAGTGGGCTTAGTATCTCAGTTACCGCATGACGCCATTGTGGGAAGGGATTTTCCGAAGTTCTGGGAACTGTGGGATGATCCTGAGCCCCTCACTGGTGCCCCTATGTACCAGGAATGTGATAGCCAGAACTCCCCTGAGTGGTGAGGACTCTCCGGAATTTCCCTTATCAGTATTGGCAGGGGAGACTCAAGAAACTGGAGAGGAGCCCACCTCCTCAGACGAAAACCTACCGTCTGTGGAGTTTTCTGATCTTGAGGTTCACAGGGAAAACTTTGCCACAGAACAGTTGAAAGACCCCGCCCTAATAAAGGCACGGGAAAACGTAGTGAAAATAGATGGTGAGTTAGTGAACCCAGATAATACCTGCACTTACCCATACTTCAGCGTAGAGAAGGACCTACTGTATCGGGTGGCAAAAAGGGCAGAAGAAACCGTTGAGCAGCTTGTGGTGCCCAAACCTTACAGGAAGTTGGTGTTGGAGTTGGCCCATGGGCACATTCTTGGAGGTCATCTGGGGACAGAGAAAACCCGAGAGAGGGTATTACAGAGATTCTATTGGCCGGGGGTGATGAAGGACGTAGAAAATTATTGTTCCTCCTGCCCTGTGTGTCAGAGGTTGGCCCCGATGCCACATTTCCGTAGCCCGCTGGTCCCTCTACCCATCATTGAGGTCCCGTTTGAGAGGATCGCCATGGATTTGGTAGGTCCTATAATCAAGTCCGCTAGGGGGCACCAGTACATATTAGTTATAATGGACTATGCCACCCGTTATCCAGAAGCGATCCCTCTCCGAAATACCTCGGCCAAAACCATAGCCAAAGAGCTATCTCTTGTTTTTAGCCGGGTGGGTATTTGTAAAGAACTGCTTACGGACCAAGGTACACCCTTTATGTCCCGGGTTATGAAAGAGCTGTGTAAATTGTTCAAAGTGACGCAATTGCGTACGTCTGTGTATCACCCCCAAACCGATGGGCTGGTTGAAAGATTCAACAAAACCCTAAAACAAATGTTGAAGAAAGTGGTGGATAGAGATGGAAAGGATTGGGACTGTTTACTTCCTTATTTGATGTTTGCTATTAGGGAGGTGCCCCAATCCTCTACGGGATTCTCCCCCTTTGAGTTACTGTATGGGAGACACCCAAGAGGGCTGTTGGATATTGCCAAGGAAACTTGGGAAAGTGAGAGTTCTCCCCACAGGAGTGTGATTGAGCATGTCGCCCTGATGCAAGATCGAATTGCACAGGTAATGCCCATCGTGAAGGAACATTTGGCCCAAGCGCAGTTGGCACAGCAGAGAGTGTACAACCGTGGAGCCAAGACCCGTACCTTTTCCCCGGGGGATAGGATATTGGTACTTGTCCCTACGGTTGAAAGTAAATTCCTTGCCAAATGGCAAGGCCCCTACGAGATAATGGAAAAAGTGAGCGAAGTGAATTACAAGGTCAGACAACCAGGAAGGCGAAAGCCCGAACAGATCTATCACGTTAATCTGTTGAAAGCCTGGAGGGATAGAGAGTCCCTAGTCGCAGACACTTGGTCACCAGCTCAAACTGGTTGCGTGATTCCTGAGGTTGGAATAGCAGCCACCTTGTCACAACCCCAACAACAGGAGGTTAAGGAGTTTGTGCTTCGCAACAAGGAGGTATTCTCTGAGCTGCCGGGACAAACATCTGGGGTAGAGCATGACATCATTACCCCGCCCGGTGAAAGGGTGAAGTTAAAACTCTATCGGATCCCAGAGGCCCGACGGGAGGCAATACGGGAGGAAGTACAGAAAATGCTGAACTTAGGGGTGATAGAGGAGTCCCAAAGTGATTGGTCTAGTCCCATCGTGTTGGTGCCTAAACCGGATGGGAGCTGGCGATTTTGTAACGATTTTCGTCAGTTGAACAAAGTTACAAAATTTGACACCTACCCCATGCCACGTATAGATGAGTTGATCGACCGGCTGGGAACAGCCCGATACATGACGACTCTTGACCTCACAAAAGGGTATTGGCAAATCCCCCTGGCCAAGTCGGCCAAAGAGAAAACCGCATTTGTAACCCCAGACGGGGCGTTCCAATATAAAAGAATGCCGTTCGGGTTACAGAATGCGCCGGCCACATTCCAGCGGAAAATGGACCAGATGCTGAGGCCCCATCGGAAGTATGCTGCGGCTTACCTGGATGACGTAATTGTCCATAGCACAGATTGGGCCTCACATCTGCCAAAAGTGCAAGCAGTCCTGGACTCTGTTCGGGAAGCGGGGTTTACGGCTAACCCCAAGAAGTGTACCATTGGGCAGGAGGAGGCCAAATATCTTGGGTACACCATTGGGAGGGGAGTAATAAAACCCCAACTCAACAAAGTCGAGGCCATCCAGAGTTGGCCACGTCCCAACAGCAAGAAGCAGGTACGAGCCTTTCTGGGAATCGCTGGGTATTATCGGCGATTCATTCCCCACTTTGCTTCTAAGGCTGTGCCCCTAACCAACCTGACGAAGGGGAAAGGGTCGGTCATGATTAAATGGACCCCCGAGGCTGAGGCAGCATTCCAATTCTTGAAACAAGCCTTATGTAGCCAGCCAGTGTTGTACTCACCCGACTTCTCTAAAGACTTTGTCGTACAAAGTGATGCGTCAGATGTGGGGTTAGGAGCAGTATTGTCCCAGGTCTGGAACGGGGAAGAGCACCCAGTCATTTACCTCAGCAGGAAGTTGAAGTCCCATGAGGTAAATTACGCCACGGTTGAAAAGGAGTGTTTAGCGGTGAAGTGGGCTCTAGATTCCCTTCGGTACTATCTGCTAGGTAGGCACTTTGACATGGTTACGGATCACGCTCCGTTAAAGTGGATGGCTCAAAACAAGGAGACAAATAGAAGAGTGAATAGGTGGTTCCTGGCCCTCCAGGAATTCAACTTCACAGTAAAGCATCGCCCTGGCGTTCAAATGGGGAATGTGGATGCTTTGTCTCGAGTACATGAATGCCTGATTGCTGGTGTTCCAACCCCGAGGTTAAAACAAGAGGGGGGGGTATGTGACAGCAGGAAGGTAAAGTCACCTGGTTGCATCCAGGGGGGTAGATATATTTCGCCCAGATTCAGGCTTTACGCCGACTTATACAACTAGGTGGAGAGTTGTATAAGCCCAGCTAAGGCTAGTGGGCTCATGGATGACTCATACCTCTAGGGAGAGGGCTGGGCGTCGTGCAGGCAGGGAGTTGATGAGGCCAGCTGAAGCTTGTCAGCTCATTTAGGCCTCTATAAGAACTCCCAGCTTCATTAGATGTTAGCTCATGCCTGGAACCAGACCTGTGTGGACTGTCTAGGGAGAGTGAACCCCTGTGCGGTGAGGCAAAGCCTGTGTGGCTATTTGTTTGGACTTTTACTAAACCAGGGACTTAGGGACTAGGACAGCACTAGGCTGATCCCAGTTGTTAGTTAGGAAACCTGTATGTTTAGTCAGAGGTCAACTTGACCAGGATTTATTTTGGTTATGTTTCTTTTGCTTTGCTGTGTTTTGTCACTGTAAATAGAAAATAAACCGCACCTTTTTTGATTTTGAAAACCACAACCTCCGTTTGCTGGGCCTGTTTTGTGTGGGGAGCCCATCCCGGGGGTCACACACACCCGCTGCCGAGCTAACCCCCTCACACCGTGCAAGGAAAGGTTCTGGTGTGGAGCAGTAGGTAAACCACAAACAGAGTCTGGAGCCAGGCCGGGGGTCAAACACAGGAATCAGTCCGAGAGTAATCACAGGAACAAGCCGGGTCATGCACAGGAGCAGAAGATAATGGAGTAGTCAGCCAAGCCCGGGTCAGATACGAGGAGACAGGCAGGGTCACAGGTCCAGATACAAGCCAAGGGTCAAGCCGGGGCTTCAGGATAAGCAGGATACAGGAGACACAGGAGATACAGGAAGCTGATGATAATCCAGCAACCTGTGTGCGCCAGTGACAGGTTTAAATAGGCCGGGGAGCGCACCCGTGCCGCGGCGCATCTGCGTGCGCCTATGCGCGCCGCGGCGCATCTGCGTGTGCGCATGCGCATAGGAATGAGTCTGTCGCGGCCATGATGAACACTGGCAGGAATGCCAATAACTCGGCCATTTCCCTGACAGCCCCGCCCCTTCCACATTTGGGGGGGGGTACCTGGTTTTGACACTTCTGCAGCGGTCTACGAGTATGCCCAGCCCCCCTTCCTGGGACAGACACAGGTCCCAGAAGACTGTGGGACCATTCAGGAAGCTCAGCCTGAAGGTTTCCCTCAGTGAAGAAGCCAGCGCCCGCACCTGAAGCTGATTGAAGACAGGTAAGCGAGTTTGTTAGCTCTCACATGAATGCACTGAGCAGGTTACACACTGAGCCATGAGGAGCAGAAAAGAACCGTCAAAAGACCTGCGTAACAAGGTAATGGAACTTTATAAAGATGGAAAAGGATATAAAAAGACATTCAAAGCCCTGAATTAGCCAGTCAGTTCTGTTCAATCACTAATTAAGAAGTGGAAAATTTGTGGATCTCTTGATACCAAGCCAAGGTCAGGTAGACCAAGAAAGATTTCAGCCACAACTGCCAAAAGAATTGTTCGGGATACAAAGAAAACCCACACAGGTGACCTCAGGAGAAATACCGGCTGCTCTCCAAAAAGACGGTGTGGTTGTTTCAAGAAGCACAATTCAACGATACTTGAACAAAAATGAGCTGCATGGTGGAGTGGTCATAAAAATGCCTTTACTGCGCCAATGTCACACAAAAAACCCGGTTACAATATGGCCGACATCACCTTGACATGCCTTCCAGCTTCTGGCACACTGTAATTTGGAGTGAGGAGACCACAATAGAGCTTTATGGCTTTATAGTCACAACTATAAGTGCTATGTTTGTAGAGGGAGAATACCATTCCCACTGTGAAACATGGTGGTGGCTCACTGATGTATTGTGGGGATGTGAGCCCTAAGGGCATGAGGGGGGGGGGGAAACTTGTGAAAATTGATGGAAGATGAATGCAGCGTGTTATCAGAAAATACTGCCAGACAATTTGTATGGAAAGCTGCATATGGGTCGCTCCTGGACTTTCGAGCACAATGGGTCAACAAGGACCCAAAGCACATGGCCAAGCTGACCCTCCAGCAGGACAATGACCCGAAGCACAAGGCCAAGCTAACCCTCCAGCAGGACAATGACCTGAAGCACAAGGCCAAGCTGACCCTCCAGCAGGACAATGACCCGAAGCACAAGGCCAGGCTGACCCTCCAGCAGGACAATGACCCAAAACGCAAGGCCAGGCTGACCCTCCAGCAGGACAATGACCTGAAGCACGAGGCCAAGCTGACCCTCCAGCAGGACAATGACCTGAAGCACAAGACCAAGTTGACCCTCCAGCAGGACAAGGACCCAAAGCACAAGGCCAAGCTGACCCTCCAGCAGGACAAGGACCCAAAGCACAAGGCCAAGCTGACCCTCCAGCAGGACAATGACCCGAAGCACAAGGCCAAGCTGACCCTCCAGCAGGACAATGACCCAAAGCACAAGACCAAGCTGACCCTCCAGCAAGACAATGACCCGAAGCACAAGACCAAGCTGACCCCCAGCAGGACAAGGACCCGAAGCACGAGGCCAGGCTGACCCTCCAGCAGGACAATGACCCGAAGCACGAGGCCAAGCTTTCCCTCCAGCAGGACAAGGACCCGAAGCACGAGGCCAAGCTGACCCTCCAGCAGGACAATGACCCGAAGCACAAGGCCAAGCTGACCCTCCAGCAGGACAATGACCCGAAGCACAAGGCCAAGCTGACCCTCCAGCAGGACAAGGACCCGAAGCAAGAGGCCAAGCTGACCCTCCAGCAGGACAATGACCCGAAGCACAAGGCCAAGCTGACCCTCCAGCAGGACAATGACCCGAAGCACAAGGCCAAGCTGACCCTCCAGCAGGACAAGGACCCGAAGCACGAGGCCAAGCTGACCCTCCAGCAGGACAATGACCCGAAGCACGAGGCCAGGCTGACCCTCCAGCAGGACAATGACCCGAAGCACAAGGCCAGGCTGACCCTCCAGCAGGACAATGACCTGAAGCACAAGACCAAGCTGACCCCCCAGCAGGACAAGGACCCGAAGCACAAGGCCAAGCTGACCCTCCAGCAGGACAATGACCCGAAGTACGAGGCTAAGCTGAACCTCCAGCAGGACAATGACCCGAAGCACAAGGCCAGGCCGACCGCTCTCCTCCCGCACAATGCAAGCCAGACCGCTCTCCTCCCGCACAAAGCGAGGCAGATCGCTCTCCTCTCGCACAAAGCGAGGCAGATCGCTCTCCTCCCGCACAAAGCGAGGCAGATCGCTCTCCTCCCGCACAAAGCGAGGCAGATCGCTCTCCTCCCGCACAAAGCGAGGCAGATCGCTCTCCTCCCGCACAAAGCGAGGCAGATCGCTCTCCTCCCGCACAAAGCGAGGCAGATCGCTCTCCTCCCGCACAAAAGCGGGGCCGACCGCTCTCCTTCCACACAATGTGAGCCCCACCGCTCTCCTCTCGCACAAAGCGAGGCCGACCGCTCTCCTCCCGCACAATGCGAGCCCGACCGCTCTCCTCCCGCACAATGCGAGCCCGACCGCTCTCCTCCCACACAATGCGAGCCCGACCGCTCTCCTCCCGCACAATCCGCTCTCCTCCCGCACAATGCGAGCCCGACCGCTCTCCTCCCGCACAATGCGAGGCAGATCGCTCTCCTCCCGCACAAAGCGAAGCAGAACGCTCTCCTCCCGCTGAAAGCGAGGCAGATCGCTCTCCTCCCGCACAAAGCGAGGCCGACCGCTCTCCTCCCGCACAATGCAAGGCCGATTGCTCTCCTCCCACACAAAGCGAGGCAGATGGCTCTGCTCCCGCACAAAGCGAGGCCGATCGCTCTCCTCCCGCACAAAGAGAGGCCAACCGCTCTCCTCTCGCCCAATGCAAGGCCGACCGCTCTCCTCCCGCACAAAGCGAAGCAGATCGCCCTCCTCCCGTTCAATGCGAGGCCGGGGGATGCAGTACATGGGGGGGAGATGCAGTACATGGGGGATGCAGTACATGGGGTGGGGACTGCAGTACATGGGGGGGAATTTAGTACATGGGGGGAATTCAGTACATGGGGGGGCTGCAGTACACGGGGGGGATTTCAGTACACGGGGAGGGGGGGATGCAGTGCACAGGGTTGGGGGGGCTGCAGTACATGGGGGGGGGAGTTCAGTACACGGGGAGGGGGGGATGCAGTACACGGGGGGCTGCAGTACATGGGGGGGATTTCAGTACACGGGGAGGGGGGATGCAGTACACAGGGGTGGAGGGGGCTGCAGTATACGGGGGGGATTTCAGTACACGGGGAGGGGGGCTGCAGTACACGGGGGGATTTCAGTACACGGGGAGGGGGGATTTCAGTACACAGGGAGGGGGGATGCAGTACACAGGGGTGGGGGGGGCTGCAGTACACGGGGGGATTTCAGTACATGGGGAGGGGGGGATGCAGTACACGGGGGGGATGCAGTACAAAGGGGTGGAGGGGGCTGCAGTACACGGGGGGGATTTCAGTACACGGGGAGGGGGGGATGCAGTACACGGGTAAGGGGGGCTGCAGTACACGGGGAGGGGGGATGCAGTACACGGGGAAGGGGGGCTGCAGTACATGGGGGGGATGCAGTACACGGGGAGGGGGGGGATGCAGTACACGGGGAGGGGGGCTGCAGTACACGGGGAGGGGAGGATGCAGTACACGGGGAGGGGAGGATGCAGTACACAGGGAGGGGAGGATGCAGTACACGGGGTGGGGGGGCTGCAGTACACGGGGTGGGGGGGCTGCAGTACACGGGGTGGGGGGGCTGCAGTACATGGGGGGGTTCAGTACACGGGGAGGGGGGGATGCAGTACACGGGGAGGGGGGATGCAGAACACGGGGAGGGGGGGGATGCAGTACACGGGGAGGGGGGGGATGCAGTACACGGGGAGGGGGGATACAGTACACGGGGAGTGGGGATACAGTACACGGGGAGGGGGGATACAGTACACGGGGAGGGGGGATGCAGTACACGGGGAGGGGGGGATGCAGTACATGGGGAGGGGGGGATACAGTACACGGGGAGGGGGCGGGATACAGTACACGGGAAGGGGGCTGCAGTGCACGGGAGGGGGATTTCAGTACACGGGGAGGGGGATTGCAGTACACGGGGAGGGGGGGATGCAGTACACGGGGAGGGGGGATGCAGTACATGGGGAGGGGGAGATACAGTACACGGGGAGGGGGCTGCAGTGCACGGGGAGGGGGATTTCAGTACACGGGGAGGGGGATTGCAGTACACGGGGGGGGGATGTAGTACACGGGGAGGGGGGGGATGCAGTACACGGGGAGGGGGGATGCAGTAAACAGGGGTGGGGGGATGCAGTACACGGGGAGGGGGGATGCAGTACACAAGGGTGGGGGGGATGCAGTACACAAGGGTGGGGGGGATGCAGTACACGGGGAGGGGGGGATACAGTACATGGGGAGGGGGGGATACAGTACACGGGGAGGGGGCTGCAGTGCACGGGGAGGGGGATTTCAGTACACGGGGAGGGGGATTGCAGTACACGGGGAGGGGGGGATGTAGTACACGGGGAGGGGGGGATGTAGTACACGGGGAGGGGGGATGCAGTACACGGGGAGGGGGGATGCAGTACACAGGGGTGGGGGGATGCAGTACACAGGGGTGGGGGGATGCAGTACACAGGGGTGGGGGGGATACAGTACACGGGGAGGGGGATGCAGTACACAGGGGTGGGGGGGATGCAGTACACGGGGAGGGGGGATGCAGTACACGGGGAGGGGGGGATGCAGTACACAGGGGTGGGGGGATGCAGTACACAGGGGTGGGGGGATACAGTACACGGGGAGGGGGGATGCAGTACACGGGGAGGGGGGATGCAGTACACGGGGAGGGGGGATGCAGTACACGGGGAGGGGGGGATGCAGTACACAGGGGTGGGGGGATGCAGTACACAGGGGTGGGGGGATGCAGTACACGGGGAGGGGGGATGCAGTACACAGGGGTGGGGGGGATGCAGTACACAATGTTGCACTGTATGTAGTGATAGTACACAGGATATAAAAGTAACTTTGTTATCTTCATTATTTCCATTATCCGCACCTTTCCATGAGTGTATATGGGGGGGAGGGGGGAGATCTCACAGTGGGTGTGTTGGGGGTGGGAGGGGGAGTGGGTGTCGCTGATCGGGGAATTGTGTTGCACGCTATGTGTGAATGGGGGAGGGATTTTTCCAACCGAAACTCCCCTCCCCCACTCCCCTCCCCGGTGACGTCAGGTGTGATGGACGGGCGGGCGGTTGCCTGGTGACGGGGGACGGGGGCGGTCCTCACACACAGTCGGTGCATTCAGTGTGGTGTTGCTGTAGGATTGCAGACGTCTGTAGGAGACCCCAGAGCCGGATCGGGTGAATGTCGGCCGTGGTGACCCTCCGTCCAAAATATGACACCCCCGACCACCTCCACTCCAAGGTAAGGGGGGGATCCGACAATACAGCTGCAGTCACCCCAAAAATACCCATTCCTACCACCATTGTTCTACCAACCTGCCTGTTATCACCCCAATACACCCCCTCGGAGATCACCCCAATACACCCTACACTGTCTGCTATTACCCCAATACACCCTACATTGTCTGCTATTACCCAAATACACCCTACACTGCTATCACCCCAATACACCCTACACTGTCTCCTATCACCCCAATACATCCTACACTGTCTCCTATCACCCCAATACACCCTACACTGCTATCACCCCAATACACCCTACACTGTCTCCTATCACCCCAATACATCCTACACTGTCTCCTATCACCCCAATACACCCTACACTGTCTCCTATTACCCCAATACACCCTACACTGCTATCATCCCCAATACACCCTACATTGTCTGCTATCACCCCAATACATCCTACACTGTCTCCTATCACCCCAATACACCCTACACTGTCTCCTATTACCCCAATACACCCTACACTGCTATCACCCCAATACACCCTACATTGTCTGCTATCACCCCAATACATCCTACACTGTCTCCTATCACCCCAATACACCCTACACTGTCTCCTATTACCCCAATACACCCTACACTGCTATCACCCCAATACACCCTACACTGTCTCCTATCACCCCAATACATCCTACACTGTCTCCTATCACCCCAATACACCCTACACTGTCTCCTATTACCCCAATACACCCTACACTGCTATCACCCCAATACACCCTACATTGTCTGCTATCACCCCAATACACCCTACATTGTCTGCTATCACCCCAATACACCCTACACTGTCTGCTATCACCCCAATACACCCTACACTGTCTGCTATCACCCCAATACACCCTACACTGTCTGCTATCACCCCAATACACCCTACACTGTCTCCTATTACCCCAATACACCCTACACTGCTATCACCCTGTCTCCTATTACCCCAATACACCCTACACTGCTATCACCCCAATACACCCTACATTGTCTGCTATCACCCCAATACACCCTACACTGCTATCACCCCAATACACCCTACATTGTCTGATATCACCCCAATACACCCTACACTGCTATCACCCCAATACACCCTACACTGCTATCACCCCAATACACCCTACATTGTCTGCTATTACCCCAATACACCCTACACTGCTATCACCCCAATACACCCTACACTGTCTGATATCACCCCAATACACCCTACACTGTCTCCTATCACCCCAATACACCCTACACTGTCTCCTATCACCCCAATACACCCTACACTGCTATCACCCCAATACACCCTACACTGTCTCCTATCACCCCAATACATCCTACACTGTCTCCTATCACCCCAATACACCCTACACTGTCTCCTATTACCCCAATACACCCTACACTGCTATCACCCCAATACACCCTACATTGTCTGCTATCACCCCAATACATCCTACACTGTCTCCTATCACCCCAATACACCCTACACTGTCTCCTATCACCCCAATACACCCTACACTGTCTCCTATTACCCCAATACACCCTACACTGCTATCACCCCAATACACCCTACACTGTCTCCTATCACCCCAATACACCCTACACTGTCTCCTATCACCCCAATACACCCTACACTGCTATCACCCCAATACACCCTACACTGTCTCCTATCACCCCAATACATCCTACACTGTCTCCTATCACCCCAATACACCCTACACTGTCTCCTATTACCCCAATACACCCTACACTGCTATCACCCCAATACACCCTACATTGTCTGCTATCACCCCAATACATCCTACACTGTCTCCTATCACCCCAATACACCCTACACTGTCTCCTATTACCCCAATACACCCTACACTGCTATCACCCCAATACACCCTACACTGTCTCCTATCACCCCAATACATCCTACACTGTCTCCTATCACCCCAATACACCCTACACTGTCTCCTATTACCCCAATACACCCTACACTGCTATCACCCCAATACACCCTACATTGTCTGCTATCACCCCAATACACCCTACATTGTCTGCTATCACCCCAATACACCCTACACTGTCTGCTATCACCCCAATACACCCTACACTGTCTGCTATCACCCCAATACACCCTACACTGTCTGCTATCACCCCAATACACCCTACACTGTCTCCTATTACCCCAATACACCCTACACTGCTATCACCCTGTCTCCTATTACCCCAATACACCCTACACTGCTATCACCCCAATACACCCTACATTGTCTGCTATCACCCCAATACACCCTACACTGCTATCACCCCAATACACCCTACATTGTCTGATATCACCCCAATACACCCTACACTGCTATCACCCCAATACACCCTACACTGCTATCACCCCAATACACCCTACATTGTCTGCTATTACCCCAATACACCCTACACTGCTATCACCCCAATACACCCTACACTGTCTGATATCACCCCAATACACCCTACACTGTCTCCTATCACCCCAATACACCCTACACTGCTATCACCCCAATACACCCTACACTGTCTGATATCACCCCAATACACCCTACACTGCTATCACCCCAATACACCCTACACTGCTATCACCCCAATACACCCTACATTGTCTGCTATTACCCCAATACACCCTACACTGCTATCACCCCAATACACCCTACACTGTCTCCTATCACCCCAATACACCCTACACTGTCTGCTATCACCCCAATACACCCTACACTGCTATCACCCTGTCTCCTATTACCCCAATACACCCTACACTGCTATCACCCCAATACACCCTACATTGTCTGCTATCACCCCAATACACCCTACACTGCTATCACCCCAATACACCCTACATTGTCTGATATCACCCCAATACACCCTACACTGCTATCACCCCAATACACCCTACACTGCTATCACCCCAATACACCCTACATTGTCTGCTATTACCCCAATACACCCTACACTGCTATCACCCCAATACACCCTACACTGTCTGATATCACCCCAATACACCCTACACTGTCTCCTATCACCCCAATACACCCTACACTGCTATCACCCCAATACACCCTACACTGTCTGATATCACCCCAATACACCCTACACTGCTATCACCCCAATACACCCTACACTGCTATCACCCCAATACACCCTACATTGTCTGCTATTACCCCAATACACCCTACACTGCTATCACCCCAATACACCCTACACTGTCTCCTATCACCCCAATACACCCTACACTGTCTGCTATCACCCCAATACACCCTACACTGTCTGCTATCACCCCAATACACCCTACACTGTCTGCTATCACCCCAATACACCCTACACTGTCTGCTATCACCCCAATACACCCTACACTGTCTGCTATCACCCCAATACACCCTACACTGCTATCACCCCAATACATCCTACACTGTCTCCTATCACCCCAATACACCCTACACTGTCTCCTATCACCCCAATACACCCTACACTATCACCCCAATACATCCTACACTGCTATCACCCCAATACACCCTACACTGTCTGCTATTACCCCAATACACCCTACACTGTCTGCTATCACCCCAATACACCCTACACTGTCTGCTATTACCCCAATACACCCTACACTGCTATCACCCCAATACATCCTACACTGTCTCCTATCACCCCAATACACCCTACACTGCTATCACCCCAATACACCCTACACTGTCTCCTATCACCCCAATACATCCTACACTGTCTGCTATCACCCCAATACACCCTACACTGTCTCCTATCACCCAAATACACCCTACACTGCTATCACCCCAATACACCCTACACTGTCTGCTATTACCCCAATACACCCTACACTGCTATCACCCCAATACATCCTACACTGCTATCACCCCAATACACCCTACACTGTCTGCTATCACCCCAATACACCCTACACTGCTATCACCCCAATACATCCTACACTGCTATCACCCCAATACACCCTACATTGTCTGCTATTACCCCAATACACCCTACATTGTCTGCTATTACCCCAATACACCCTACACTGCTATCACCCCAATACATCCTACACTGCTATCACCCCAATACACCCTACACTGTCTGCTATCACCCCAATACACCCTACACTGCTATCACCCCAATACATCCTACACTGCTATCACCCCAATACACCCTACATTGTCTGCTATCACCCCAATACACCCTACATTGTCTGCTATCACCCCAATACACCCTACACTGTCTGCTATCACCCCAATACACCCTACACTGTCTGCTATCACCCCAATACACCCTACACTGTCTGCTATCACCCCAATACACCCTACACTGCTTATTTCTCTAACCTGTCTGTGACATCCCAAAAGTATCCTTTGATGTCTGACATCATAGTACACTTCCTACCCAGCCATCTCCACACCACACCCCAAAACACCCCACCACACCCCACCATGTCTGTTACATTATTTACATACCATCACACAGCATGCTGTCTACATACACCCGTGTACAACGTTTACAATCAGTCCGGCTCGTGTACAATGTTTACAATCAGTCTGACTCGTGTACAATGTTTACAATCAGTCCGGCTCGTGTACAATGTTTACAATCAGTCCGATCCGTGTACAATGTTTACAGATAGGGTGATTGTGTGTGTGTGTGTAGTATTGGAGAAGTTGTTGGTCTGTACAGCGTGTGGGGGGAAGTCTCGGTGTCCCCGCACAGTGTTTACATGGTGGCACAATGCTGTGTATTCATCTGATGTTGCTCTTTGCACCGAGTTAATAAATGACGAGGGTTTCAGCCAATCAGATTGTAGCTGTGTAGTGCTGCCAGGGGGATGCGATTGGTCGCTCTGCTCACTGAATTGTCCAGCCAATCAGAGTGCAGGCCGGTCTCACCAGACGCAGGATTGACCCTTACTGTGGAATGTGACACATACGTGAGATATTTATGTGTCTGCCATATACCGTCACCTCCTCACAATATCCCGCCACACGCTCTGCACCGTACACAGGCGTGACTACAGGCTCGGCCTAGGAGCTTACAATCTAGGGGTACGTGAATCAGACTCTGTCCCTAGGACCTTACAATCTAGGGGTACGTGAATCACGCCCTGTCCCTAGGAGCTTACAATCTAGGGGTACGTGAATCACGCTCTGTCCCTAGGAGCTTACAATCTAGGGGTACGTGAATCACGCTCTGTCCCTAGGAGCTTACAATCTAGGGGTACGTGAATCACGCTCTGTCCCTAGGAGCTTACAATCTAGGGGTACGTGAATCAGACTCTGTCCCTAGGACCTTACAATCTAGGGGTACGTGAATCACGCTCTGTCCCTAGGAGCTTACAATCTAGGGGTACGTGAATCACGCTCTGTCCCTAGGAGCTTACAATCTAGGGGTACGTGAATCACGCCCTGTCCCTAGGAGCTTACAATCTAGGGGTACGTGAATCACGCTCTGTCCCTAGGAGCTTACAATCTAGGGGTACGTGAATCACGCTCTGCCCCTAGGACCTTACAATCTAGGGGTACGTGAATCACGCTCTGTCCCTAGGAGCTTACAATCTAGGGGTATGTGAATCACGCTCTGTCCCTAGAAGCTTACAATCTAGGGGTACGTGAATCAGACTCTGCCCCTAGGAGCTTACAATCTAGGGGTACGTGAATCAGACTCTGCCCCTAGGAGCTTACAATCTAGGGGTACGTGAATCAGACTCTGCCCCTAGGAGCTTACAATCTAGGGGTACATGAATCACGCTCTGCCCCTAGGACCTTACAATCTAGGGGTACGTGAATCAGACTCTGCCCCTAGGACCTTACAATCTAGGGGTACGTGAATCAGACTCTGCCCCTAAGACCTTACAATCTAGAGGTACGTGAATCAGACTCTGTCCCTAGGAGCTTACAATCTAGGGGTACGTGAATCAGACTCTGCCCCTAGGAGCTTACAATCTAGGGGTACGTGAATCAGACTCTGCCCCTAGGAGCTTACAATCTAGGGGTACGTGAATCAGACTCTGCCCCTAGGACCTTACAATCTAGGGGTACGTGAATCACGCTCTGTCCCTAGGAGCTTACAATCTAGGGGTACGTGAATCACGCTCTGTCCCTAGGAGCTTACAATCTAGGGGTACGTGAATCAGGCTCTGTCCCTAGGAGCTTACAATTTAGGGGTACGTAAATCAGACTCTGCCCCTAGGACCTTACAATCTAGGGGTACGTGAATCAGACTCTGCCCCTAGGAGCTTACAATCTAGGGGTACGTGAATCACGCTCTGTCCATAGGACCTTACAATCTAGGGGTACGTGAATCAGACTCTGCCCCTAGGAGCTTACAATCTAGGGGTACGTGAATCAGACTCTGCCCCTAGGACCTTACAATCTAGAGGTACGTGTATCAGACTCTGCCCCTAGGACCTTACAATCTAGGGGTACGTGAATCACGCTCTGTCCCTAGGAGCTTACAATCTAGGGGTACGTGAATCACGCTCTGCCCCTAGGAGCTTACAATCTAGGGGTACGTGAATCACGCTCTGCCCCTAGGAGCTTACAATCTAGGGGTACGTGAATCACGCTCTGTCCCTGGGAGCTTACAATCTAGGTGTACGTGAATCATGCTCTGTCCCTAGGAGCTTACAATCTAGGGGTACGTGAATCACGATCTGTCCCTAGGAGCTTACAATCTAGGGGTACGTGAATCACGATCTGTCCCTAGGAGCTTACAATCTAGGGGTACGTGAATCACGCTCTGCCCCTAGGAGCTTACAAACTAGGGGTACGTGAATCACGCTCTGTCCCTAGGAGCTTACAATCTAGGGGTACGTGAATCACGCTCTGTCCCTAGGAGCTTACAATCTAGGGGTACGTGAATCACGTTCTGCCCCTGGGAGCTTACAATCTAGGGGTACATGAATCACGTTCTGCCCCTGGGAGCTTACAATCTAGGGGTACGTGAATCACGCTCTGCCCATAGGAGCTTACAATCTAGGGGTACGTGAATCACGCTCTGTCCAAAGGAGCTTACAATCTAGGGGTATGTTAATCACGCTCTGTCCCTAGGAGCTTACAATCTAGGGGTACGTGAATCACGCTCTGTCCCTAGGAGCTTACAATCTAGGGGTAAGTGAATCACGCTCTGTCCCTGGGAGCTTACAATCTAGGGGTACGTGAATCATGCTCTGTCCCTGGGAGCTTACAATCTAGGGGTACGTGAATCACGCTCTGTCCCTGGGAGCTTACAAGCTAGGGGTACGTGAATCACGCTCTGTCACTGGGAGCTTACAATCTAGGGGTACGTGAATTACGCTCTGTCCCTAGGAGCTTACAATCTAGGGGTACGTGAATCACGCTCTGTCCCTAGGAGCTTACAATCTAGGGGTACGTGAATAACGCTCTGTCCCTAGGAGCTCGCAGTCTAGGGGTACGTGAATCACGCTCTGTCCCTGGGAGCTTACAATCTAGGGGTACGTGAATCACGCTCTGCCCCTAGGAGCTTACAATCTAGGGGTACGTGAATAACGCTCTGCCCCTAGGAGCTTACAATCTAGGGGTACGTGAATCACGCTCTGTCCCTAGGACCTTACAATCTAGGGGTACGTGAATCACGCTCTGTCCCTAGGACCTTACAATCTAGGGGTACGTGAATCACGCCCTGTCTATAGGAGCTTACAATCTAGGGGTACGTGAATCACGCCCTGTCCATAGGAGCTTACAATCTAGGGGTACGTGAATCACGCTGTCCCTAGGAGCTTACAATCTAGGGGTACGTGAATCACGCTCTGTCCCTAGGAGCTTACAATCTAGGGGTACGTGAATCACGCTCTGTCCCTGGGAGCTTACAATCTAGGGGTACGTGAATCACGCTCTGTCCCTGGGACCTTACAATCTAGGGGTACGTGAATCACGCTCTGTCCCTGGGAGCTTACAATCTAGGGGTACGTGAATCACGCTCTGCCCCTGGGAGCTTACAATCTAGGGGTACGTGAATCACGCTCTGTCCCTAGGAGCTTACAATCTAGGGGTACGTGAATCACGCTCTGTCCCTGGGAGCTTACAATCTAGGGGTACGTGAATCACGCTCTGTCCCTAGGAGCTTACAATCTAGGGGTACATGAATCACGCTCTGCCCCTGGGAGCTTACAATCTAGGGGTACGTGAATCACGCCCTGTCCCTAGGAGCTCGCAGTCTAGGGGTACGTGAATCACGCCCTGTCCCTAGGAGCTCGCAGTCTAGGGGTACGTGAATCACGCTCTGTCCCTAGGAGCTTAAATCTAGGGGTACGTGAATCACGCCCTGTCCCTAGGAGCTTACAATCTAGGGGTACGTGAATCACGCCCTGTCTATAGGAGCTTACAATCTAGGGGTACGTGAATCACGCCCTGTCCATAGGAGCTTACAATCTAGGGGTATGTGAATCACGCTCTGTCCCTAGGAGCTTACAATCTAGGGGTACGTGAATCACGCTCTGCCCCTAGGAGCTTACAATCTAGGGGTACGTGAATCACGCTCTGTCCCTAGGAGCTTACAATCTAGGGGTACGTGAATCACGCTCTGTCCCTAGGAGCTTACAATCTAGGGGTACGTGAATCACGCTCTGTCCCTAGAAGCTTACAATCTAGGGGTACGTGAATCACGCTCTGCCCCTGGGAGCTTACAATCTAGGGGTACGTGAATCACGCTCTGTCCCTAGGAGCTTACAATCTAGGGGTACGTGAATCACGCTCTGTCCCTAGGAGCTTACAATCTAGGGGTACGTGAATCACGTTCTGGCCCTGGGAGTTTACAATCTAGGGGTACGTGAATCACGTTCTGCCCCTGGGAGCTTACAATCTAGGGGTACGTGAATCACGCTCTGCCCATAGGAGCTTACAATCTAGGGGTATGTGAATCACGCTCTGTCCAAAGGAGCTTACAATCTAGGGGTACGTGAATCACGCCCTGTCCCTAGGAGCTTAAATCTAGGGGTACGTGAATCACGCCCTGTCCCTAGGAGCTTACAATCTAGGGGTACGTGAATCACGCCCTGTCTATAGGAGCTTACAATCTAGGGGTACGTGAATCACGCCCTGTCCATAGGAGCTTACAATCTAGGGGTACGTGAATCACGCCCTGTCTATAGGAGCTTACAATCTAGGGGTACATGAATCACGTTCTGCCCCTGGGAGCTTACAATCTAGGGGTACGTGAATCACGCTCTGTCCCTAGGAGCTTACAATCTAGGGGTACGTGAATCACGCTCTGTCCCTAGGAGCTTACAATCTAGGGGTACGTGAATCACGCTCTGCCCCTAGGAGCTTACAATCTAGGGGTACGTGAATCACGCCCTGTCCATAGGAGCTTACAATCTAGGGGTACGTGAATCACGCTCTGTCCCTAGGAGCTTACAATCTAGGGGTACGTGAATCACGCTCTGTCCCTAGGAACTTACAATCTAGGGGTACGTGAATCACGCTCTGCCCCTAGGAGCTTACAATCTAGGGGTACGTGAATCACGCTCTGCCCCTAGGAGCTTACAATCTAGGGGTACGTGAATCACGCTCTGTCCCTAGGACCTTACAATCTAGGGGTACGTGAATCACGCTCTGCCCCTAGGAGCTTACAATCTAGGGGTACGTGAATCATGCTCTGTCCCTAGGAGCTTACAATCTAGGGGTACGTGAATCACGCTCTGTCCCTAGGAGCTTACAATCTAGGGGTACGTGAATCACGCTCTGTCCCTAGGAGCTTACAATCTAGGGGTACGTGAATCACGCTCTGTCCCTAGGACCTTACAATCTAGGGGTACGTGAATCATGCTCTGTCCCTAGGAGCTTACAATCTAGGGGTACGTGAATCACGCTCTGTCCCTAGGAGCTTACAATCTAGGGGTACGTGAATCACGCTCTGTCCCTGGGAGCTTACAATCTAGGGGTACGTGAATCACGCTCTGCCCCTGGGAGCTTACAATCTAGGGGTACGTGAATCACGCTCTGCCCTTGGGAGCTTACAATCTAGGGGTACGTGAATCACGCTCTGTCCCTAGGAGCTTACAATCTAGGGGTATGTTAATCACGCTCTGTCCCTAGGAGCTTACAATCTAGGGGTACGTGAATCACGCTCTGTCCCTAGGACCTTACAATCTAGGGGTACGTGAATCATGCTCTGTCCCTAGGAGCTTACAATCTAGGGGTACGTGAATCACGCTCTGTCCCTAGGAGCTTACAATCTAGGGGTACGTGAATCACGCTCTGTCCCTGGGAGCTTACAATCTAGGGGTACGTGAATCACGCTCTGCCCCTGGGAGCTTACAATCTAGGGGTACGTGAATCACGCTCTGCCCCTGGGAGCTTACAATCTAGGGGTACGTGAATCACGCTCTGTCCCTAGGAGCTTACAATCTAGGGGTACGTGAATCACGCTCTGTCCCTGGGAGCTTACAATCTAGGGGTACGTGAATCACGCTCTGTCCCTAGAAGCTTACAATCTAGGGGTACGTGAATCACGCTCTGCCCCTGGGAGCTTACAATCTAGGGGTACGTGAATCACGCTCTGTCCCTAGGAGCTTACAATCTAGGGGTACGTGAATCACGCTCTGTCCCTAGGAGCTTACAATCTAGGGGTACGTGAATCACGTTCTGGCCCTGGGAGTTTACAATCTAGGGGTACGTGAATCACGTTCTGCCCCTGGGAGCTTACAATCTAGGGGTACGTGAATCACGCTCTGCCCATAGGAGCTTACAATCTAGGGGTATGTGAATCACGCTCTGTCCAAAGGAGCTTACAATCTAGGGGTACGTGAATCACGCCCTGTCCCTAGGAGCTTAAATCTAGGGGTACGTGAATCACGCCCTGTCCCTAGGAGCTTACAATCTAGGGGTACGTGAATCACGCCCTGTCTATAGGAGCTTACAATCTAGGGGTACGTGAATCACGCCCTGTCCATAGGAGCTTACAATCTAGGGGTACGTGAATCACGCCCTGTCCCTAGGAGCTTACAATCTAGGGGTACGTGAATCACGCTCTGTCCCTAGGAGCTTACAATCTAGGGGTACGTGAATCACGCCCTGTCTATAGGAGCTTACAATCTAGGGGTACATGAATCACGTTCTGCCCCTGGGGGCTTACAATCTAGGGGTACGTGAATCACGCTCTGTCCCTAGGAGCTTACAATCTAGGGGTACGTGAATCACGCTCTGTCCCTAGGAGCTTACAATCTAGGGGTACGTGAATCACGCTCTGCCCCTAGGAGCTTACAATCTAGGGGTACGTGAATCACGCCCTGTCCATAGGAGCTTACAATCTAGGGGTACGTGAATCACGCTCTGTCCCTAGGAGCTTACAATCTAGGGGTACGTGAATCACGCTCTGTCCCTAGGACCTTACAATCTAGGGGTACGTGAATCACGCTCTGCCCCTAGGAGCTTACAATCTAGGGGTACGTGAATCACGCTCTGCCCCTAGGAGCTTACAATCTAGGGGTACGTGAATCAGGCTCTGTCCCTAGGAGCTTACAATCTAGGGGTACGTGAATCACGCTCTGTCCCTAGGACCTTACAATCTAGGGGTACGTGAATCACGCTCTGCCCCTAGGAGCTTACAATCTAGGGGTATGTGAATCATGCTCTGTCCCTAGGAGCTTACAATCTAGGGGTACGTGAATCACGCTCTGCCCCTGGGAGCTTACAATCTAGGGGTACGTGAATCACGCTCTGTCCCTAGGAGCTTACAATCTAGGGGTATGTTAATCACGCTCTGTCCCTAGGAGCTTACAATCTAGGGGTACGTGAATCACGCTCTGTCCCTAGGACCTTACAATCTAGGGGTACGTGAATCATGCTCTGTCCCTAGGAGCTTACAATCTAGGGGTACGTGAATCACGCTCTGTCCCTAGGAGCTTACAATCTAGGGGTACGTGAATCACGCTCTGTCCCTAGGACCTTACAATCTAGGGGTACGTGAATCACGCTCTGCCCCTGGGAGCTTACAATCTAGGGGTACGTGAATCACGCTCTGTCCCTAGGAGCTTACAATCTAGGGGTACGTGAATCACGCTCTGTCCCTAGGACCTTACAATCTAGGGGTACGTGAATCATGCTCTGTCCCTAGGAGCTTACAATCTAGGGGTACGTGAATCACGCTCTGTCCCTAGGAGCTTACAATCTAGGGGTACGTGAATCACGCTCTGTCCCTGGGAGCTTACAATCTAGGGGTACGTGAATCACGCTCTGCCCCTGGGAGCTTACAATCTAGGGGTACGTGAATCACGCTCTGCCCCTGGGAGCTTACAATCTAGGGGTACGTGAATCACGCTCTGTCCCTAGGAGCTTACAATCTAGGGGTACGTGAATCACGCTCTGTCCCTAGGAGCTTACAATCTAGGGGTACGTGAATCACGCTCTGCCCCTGGGAGCTTACAATCTAGGGGTACGTGAATCACGCTCTGCCCCTGGGAGCTTACAATCTAGGGGTACGTGAATCACGCTCTGTCCCTAGGAGCTTACAATCTAGGGGTACGTGAATCACGCTCTGTCCCTGGGAGCTTACAATCTAGGGGTACGTGAATCACGCTCTGTCCCTAGGAGCTTACAATCTAGGGGTACGTGAATCACGCCCTGTCCCTAGGAGCTCGCAGTCTAGGGGTACGTGAATCACGCCCTGTCCCTAGGAGCTCGCAGTCTAGGGGTATATGACTCATGCTGGGTCCCGGGCGCTGAGTCCAGCAGAATTCTCATAGATCACATAGCAGTGTAGATGGTGGGGCGGGGGAGGGGATATGTCTCTGCTCAGATTTTGCAGAGGAGCTTACATTCTATTCAGACTGCCTGTTATTTATAGGAATGTGAGGGAAGTGGAGTAAGGACATTACCCCCCCCCCCCCCAGGTCAGTGTGCCCTCCTTCCTGGGCCTGTGATCATGTGACTGCGAGGGGGGGATTGTTCTCAGCAGAATTTGAGAAATGAGGGTCACAGTTCAGGGGTGACCCCCCCCGGGATCTCAGCTCCGGCACCTAGCCCGGGGGCCCCTCCGACACCCAACCCCCAACTCGGGGCCCCTGTGACACTTACCTCCTTATATCCCTGATTATCTCCTCAGAGCAGTGTCACATGTAAGAGTCTCTGATCGTCTCCTGTACTATGTCTGCAGTCTCTGATCGTCTCCTGTACTATGTCTGCAGTCTCTGATCGTCTCCTGTACTATGTCTGTAGTCTCTGATCATCTCCTGTACTATGTCTGCAGTCTCTGATCATCTCCTGTATTATGTCTGCAGTCTCTGATCATCTCCTGTACTATGTCTGCAGTCTCTGATCGTCTCCTGTACTATGTCTGCAGTCTCTGATCATCTCCTGTACTATGTCTGCAGTCTCTGATCGTCTCCTGTACTATGTCTGCAGTCTCTGATCGTCTCCTGTACTATGTCTGCAGTCTCTGATCGTCTCCTGTACTATGTCTGCAGTCTCTGATCGTCTCCTGTACTATGTCTGCAGTCTCTGATCGTCTCCTGTACTATGTCTGCAGTCTCTGACCGTCTCCTGTACCATGTCTGCAGTCTCTGACCATCTCCTGTATCATGTCTGCAGTCTCTGACCGTCTCCTGTATTATGTCTGCAGTCTCTGATCGTCTCCTGTACTATGTCTGCAGTCTCTGATCGTCTCCTGTACTATGTCTGCAGTCTCTGATCGTCTCCTGTACTATGTCTGCAGTCTCTGATCGTCTCCTGTACTATGTCTGCAGTCTCTGATCGTCTCCTGTACTATGTCTGCAGTCTCTGATCGTCTCCTGTACTATGTCTGCAGTCTCTGATCGTCTCCTGTACTATGTCTGCAGTCTCTGATCGTCTCCTGTACTATGTCTGCAGTCTCTGACCGTCTCCTGTACCATGTCTGCAGTCTCTGACCATCTCCTGTATCATGTCTGCAGTCTCTGACCGTCTCCTGTATTATGTCTGCAGTCTCTGATCGTCTCCTGTACTATGTCTGCAGTCTCTGACCATCTCCTGTATCATGTCTGCAGTCTCTGACCGTCTCCTGTATTATGTCTGCAGTCTCTGATCGTCTCCTGTACCATGTCTGCAGTCTCTGACCGTCTCCTGTATCATGTCTGCAGTCTCTGACCGTCTCCTGTATTATGTCTGCAGTCTCTGATCGTCTCCTGTATCATTCCATTCAGGGATATGCTGACTCCCTGGCCTATCAGTGATCAGACTCCTGACAGAGTAGATCAGGTGGGTGATCATGTGATCCTCATGGGGATGACAGGTGCTCCATCTCCTGGGAGGAGTTCCAGAAAACCTGGCCTGCACCCCTGGATCCCCTCCCCCGGGAGATGTGGATTGGTTGGTTTATACACAATCACCTTCATCTTTGGGGCCTCAGAATGAACCCCTCTGTGTGGGCTGTATCCCCCCCCCATCGCCCTATTATGGGATGGATGATTGGGTAGAATCCGGCCCGGTGATGGCCGCCTTCCAGGAGGACAAGAGACAGAGCCTGGGGGGAGGGGAGGCCTCTTCCTGGAACATGGCCGTCTATGGGGGCCATTCTATGAGGACAGAGGTGAGTGAATGTGGTCAGAGGGTCACAGACTTCACTAGACACCCCAAAGGGGGCGGAGTCACTCTGTAGCTTCATGAATGTTAGGACTGACCACACTAGTCGCAGTCTGGAGTGAAGCCTCGCTCTTCTATCAGGTTTATTTCCTCTGAGTGTCGGTGGATTTCCTCTTTATATGACATATTACAGCTCAGACCGTCATCAGTCACTCCCCCCTCCCCCATACCTCTGCGGTGGGCGGGCTTTTGTTTCAGGAAGTGCTGATTGGTAGAAAATGCTCAGCATGCTGGAGAATCTTCACAGTTCTGTCTGCAGAGTTCTGATCCTGGTTACAGTGATTGGTGAGATATGATTGGATGGTCGGTGAGATATGATTGGATGGTCGGTGAGATATGATTGGATGGTCGGTGAGGTATGATTGGATGGTCGGTAGAGATATGATTGGATGGTCGGTGAGAGATGATTGGATGGTCGGTGAGATATGATTGGATGGTCGGTGAGAGATGATTGGATGGTCGGCGAGGGATGATTGGATGGTCGGTGAGATATGATTGGATGGTCGGTGAGATATGATTGGATGGTCGGTGAGATATGATTGGATGGTCGGTGAGATATGATTGGATGGTCGGTGAGAGATGATTGGATGGTCGGTGAGAGATGATTGGATGGTCGGTGAGAGATGATTGGATGGTCGGTGAGATATGATTGGATGGTCGGTGAGATATGATTGGATTGTTGGTGAGATATGATTGGATGGTCGGTGAGGGATGATTGGATGGTCGGTGAGAGATGATTGGATGGTCGGTGAGATATGATTGGATGGTCGGTGAGATATGATTGGATGGTCGGTGAGAGATGATTGGATGGTTGGTGAGATATGGTTGGTGAGATATGATTGGATGGTCGGTGAGATATGATTGGATGGTCGGTGAGATATGATTGGATGGTCGGTGAGAGATGATTGGATGGTCGGTGAGGGATGATTGGATGGTCGGTAGAGATATGATTGGATGGTTGGTGAGATATGATTGGATGGTTGGTGAGAGGTTACAGTGGTCGGTGAGATATGATTGGATGGTTGGTGAGATATGATTGGATGGTTGGTGAGATATGATTGGATGGTCGGTGAGATATGATTGGATGGTCGGTAGAGATATGATTGGATGGTTGGTGAGATATGATTGGATGGTTGGTGAGAGGTTACAGTGGTCGGTGAGATATGATTGGATGGTTGGTGAGATATGATTGGATGGTTGGTGAGATATGATTGGATGGTTGGTGAGATATGATTGGATGGTCGGTGAGATATGATTGGATGGTCGGTGAGAGATGATTGGATGGTCGGTGAGAGATGATTGGATGGTCGGTGATATATGATTGGATGGTTGGTGAGGGATGATTGGATGGTTGGTGAGATATGATTGGATGGTCGGTGAGAGATGATTGGATGGTCGGTGAGAGATGATTGGATGGTCGGTGAGATATGATTGGATGGTCGGTGAGATATGATTGGATGGTTGGTGAGGGATGATTGGATGGTCGGTGAGATATGATTGGATGGTCGGTGAGAGATGATTGGATGGTCGGTGATATATGATTGGATGGTTGGTGAGGGATGATTGGATGGTTGGTGAGATATGATTGGATGGTCGGTGAGAGATGATTGGATGGTCGGTGAGATATGATTGGATGGTCGGTGAGATATGATTGGATGGTCGGTGAGATATGATTGGATGGTTGGTGAGGGATGATTGGATGGTCGGTGAGATATGATTGGATGGTCGGTGAGAGATGATTGGATGGTCGGTGATATATGATTGGATGGTTGGTGAGGGATGATTGGATGGTTGGTGAGATATGATTGGATGGTCGGTGAGAGATGATTGGATGGTCGGTGAGATATGATTGGATGGTCGGTGAGATATGATTGGATGGTCGGTGAGATATGATTGGATGGTCGGTGAGAGATGATTGGATGGTCGGTGAGAGATGATTGGATGGTCGGTGAGAGATGATTGGATGGTTGGTGAGATATGGTTGGTGAGATATGATTGGATGGTCGGTGAGATATGATTGGATGGTCGGTGAGATATGATTGGATGGTCGGTGAGAGATGATTGGATGGTCGGTGAGATATGATTGGATGGTCGGTGAGATATGATTGGATGGTCGGTGAGATATGATTGGATGGTCGGTGAGATATGATTGGATGGTCGGTGAGATATGATTGGATGGTTGGTGAGATATGATTGGATGGTCGGTGAGATATGATTGGATGGTTGGTGAGATATGATTGGATGGTCGGTGAGATATGATTGGATGGTCGGTGAGATATGATTGGATGGTCGGTGAGATATGATTGGATGGTCGGTGAGATATGATTGGATGGTTGGTGAGATATGATTGGATGGTCGGTGAGATATGATTGGATGGTTGGTGAGATATGATTGGATGGTCGGTGAGATATGATTGGATGGTCGGTGAGATATGATTGGATGGTCGGTGAGAGATGATTGGATGGTCGGTGAGAGATGATTGGATGGTCGGTGAGAGATGATTGGATGGTTGGTGAGATATGGTTGGTGAGATATGATTGGATGGTCGGTGAGATATGATTGGATGGTCGGTGAGATATGATTGGATGGTCGGTGAGAGATGATTGGATGGTCGGTGAGATATGATTGGATGGTCGGTGAGATATGATTGGATGGTCGGTGAGATATGATTGGATGGTCGGTGAGATATGATTGGATGGTCGGTGAGATATGATTGGATGGTTGGTGAGATATGATTGGATGGTCGGTGAGAGATGATTGGATGGTCGGTGAGAGATGATTGGATGGTCGGTGAGATATGATTGGATGGTCGGTGAGAGATGATTGGATGGTCGGTGAGAGATGATTGGATGGTTGGTGAGATATGGTTGGTGAGATATGATTGGATGGTCGGTGAGATATGATTGGATGGTCGGTGAGATATGATTGGATGGTCGGTGAGAGATGATTGGATGGTCGGTGAGGGATGATTGGATGGTCGGTGAGATATGATTGGATGGTTGGTGAGATATGATTGGATGGTTGGTGAGATATGATTGGATGGTTGGTGAGATATGATTGGATGGTCGGTGAGATATGATTGGATGGTCGGTGAGATATGATTGGATGGTCGGTGAGATATGATTGGATGGTCGGTGAGATATGATTGGATGGTCGGTGAGAGATGATTGGATGGTCGGTGATATATGATTGGATGGTCGGTGAGGGATGATTGGATGGTTGGTGAGGGATGATTGGATGGTCGGTGAGAGATGATTGGATGGTCGGTGAGATATGATTGGATGGTCGGTGAGATATGATTGGATGGTCGGTGAGATATGATTGGATGGTCGGTGAGATATGATTGGATGGTCGGTGAGATATGATTGGATGGTCGGTGAGATATGATTGGATTGTTGGTGAGATATGATTGGATGGTCGGTGAGGGATGATTGGATGGTTGGTGAGGGATGATTGGATGGTTGGTGAGGGATGATTGGATGGTCGGTGAGAGATGATTGGATGGTCGGTGAGATATGATTGGATGGTCGGTGAGATATGATTGGATGGTCGGTGAGATATGATTGGATGGTCGGTGAGATATGATTGGATGGTCGGTGAGATATGATTGGATGGTCGGTGAGATATGATTGGATTGTTGGTGAGATATGATTGGATGGTCGGTGAGGGATGATTGGATGGTCGGTGAGGGATGATTGGATGGTCGGTGAGGGATGATTGGATGGTCGGTGAGAGATGATTGGATGGTTGGTGAGATATGATTGGATGGTTGGTGAGGGATGATTGGATGGTCGGTGAGAGATGATTGGATGGTTGGTGAGATATGATTGGATGGTCGGTGAGATATGATTGGATTTTTGGTGAGATATGATTGGATTTTTGGTGAGATATGATTGGATGGTCGGCGAGATATGATTGGATGGTCGGTGAGGGATGATTGGATGGTCGGTGAGATATGATTGGATGGTCGGTGAGGGATGATTGGATGGTCGGTGAGATATGATTGGATGGTCGGTGAGATATGATTGGATGGTCGGTGAGGGATGATTGGATGGTTGGTGAGATATGATTGGATGGTCGGTGAGGGATGATTGGATGGTTGGTGAGATATGATTGGATGGTTGGTGAGATATGATTGGATGGTCGGTGAGATATGATTGGATGGTCGGTGAGAGGTTACAGTGGTTGGTGAGATATGATTGGATGGTCGGTGAGATATGATTGGATGGTCGGTGAGAGGTTACAGTGGTTGGTGAGATATGATTGGATGGTCGGTGAGATATGATTGGATGGTCGGTGAGGGATGATTGGATGGTCGGTGAGGGATGATTGGATGGTCGGTGAGATATGATTGGATGGTCGGTGAGATATGATTGGATGGTCGGTGAGATATGATTGGATGGTCGGTGAGATATGATTGGATGGTCGGTGAGGGATGATTGGATGGTCGGTGAGAGATGATTGGATGGTCGGTGAGATATGATTGGATGGTCGGTGAGATATGATTGGATGGTCGGTGAGATATGATTGGATGGTCGGTGAGAGATGATTGGATGGTCGGTGAGATATGATTGGATGGTCGGTGAGATATGATTGGATGGTCGGTGAGGGATGATTGGATGGTCGGTGAGGGATGATTGGATGGTCGGTGAGATATGATTGGATGGTCGGTGAGATATGATTGGATGGTCGGTGAGAGATGATTGGATGGTCGGTGAGATATGATTGGATGGTCGGTGAGAGATGATTGGATGGTCGGTGAGATATGATTGGATGGTCGGTGAGATATGATTGGATGGTTGGTGAGATATGATTGGATGGTTGGTGAGATATGATTGGATGGTCGGTGAGATATGATTGGATGGTCGGTGAGAGATGATTGGATGGTCGGTGAGAGATGATTGGATGGTCGGTGATATATGATTGGATGGTTGGTGAGGGATGATTGGATGGTTGGTGAGATATGATTGGATGGTTGGTGAGATATGATTGGATGGTCGGTGAGATATGATTGGATGGTCGGTGAGAGATGATTGGATGGTCGGTGAGAGATGATTGGATGGTCGGTGATATATGATTGGATGGTTGGTGAGGGATGATTGGATGGTTGGTGAGATATGATTGGATGGTCGGTGAGAGATGATTGGATGGTCGGTGAGATATGATTGGATGGTCGGTGAGATATGATTGGATGGTTGGTGAGATATGATTGGATGGTTGGTGAGATATGATTGGATGGTCGGTGAGAGATGATTGGATGGTTGGTGAGATATGGTTGGTGAGATATGATTGGATGGTCGGTGAGATATGATTGGATGGTCGGTGAGATATGATTGGATGGTCGGTGAGAGATGATTGGATGGTCGGTGAGAGATGATTGGATGGTTGGTGAGATATGGTTGGTGAGATATGATTGGATGGTCGGTGAGATATGATTGGATGGTCGGTGAGATATGATTGGATGGTCGGTGAGAGATGATTGGATGGTCGGTGAGAGATGATTGGATGGTTGGTGAGATATGGTTGGTGAGATATGATTGGATGGTCGGTGAGATATGATTGGATGGTCGGTGAGATATGATTGGATGGTCGGTGAGATATGATTGGATGGTCGGTGAGATATGATTGGATGGTCGGTGAGAGATGATTGGATGGTCGGTGAGAGATGATTGGATGGTTGGTGAGATATGATTGGATGGTCGGTGAGATATGATTGGATGGTCGGTGAGATATGATTGGATGGTCGGTGAGAGATGATTGGATGGTCGGTGAGAGATGATTGGATGGTTGGTGAGATATGGTTGGTGAGATATGATTGGATGGTTGGTGAGATATGATTGGATGGTCGGTGAGAGATGATTGGATGGTTGGTGAGATATGATTGGATGGTCGGTGAGAGATGATTGGATGGTCGGTGAGAGATGATTGGATGGTCGGTGAGAGATGATTGGATGGTCGGTGATATATGATTGGATGGTTGGTGAGGGATGATTGGATGGTTGGTGAGAGATGATTGGATGGTCGGTGAGAGATGATTGGATGGTTGGTGAGATATGGTTGGTGAGATATGATTGGATGGTCGGTGAGATATGATTGGATGGTCGGTGAGATATGATTGGATGGTCGGTGAGATATGATTGGATGGTCGGTGAGAGATGATTGGATGGTCGGTGAGAGATGATTGGATGGTTGGTGAGATATGGTTGGTGAGATATGATTGGATGGTCGGTGAGATATGATTGGATGGTCGGTGAGATATGATTGGATGGTCGGTGAGAGATGATTGGATGGTCGGTGAGGGATGATTGGATGGTCGGTGAGATATGATTGGATGGTTGGTGAGATATGATTGGATGGTTGGTGAGATATGATTGGATGGTTGGTGAGATATGATTGGATGGTCGGTGAGATATGATTGGATGGTCGGTGAGAGATGATTGGATGGTCGGTGATATATGATTGGATGGTCGGTGAGGGATGATTGGATGGTCGGTGAGGGATGATTGGATGGTCGGTGAGAGATGATTGGATGGTCGGTGAGATATGATTGGATGGTCGGTGAGATATGATTGGATGGTCGGTGAGATATGATTGGATGGTCGGTGAGATATGATTGGATGGTCGGTGAGATATGATTGGATGGTCGGTGAGATATGATTGGATGGTCGGTGAGATATGATTGGATTGTTGGTGAGATATGATTGGATGGTCGGTGAGGGATGATTGGATGGTTGGTGAGGGATGATTGGATGGTCGGTGAGAGATGATTGGATGGTCGGTGAGAGATGATTGGATGGTCGGTGAGATATGATTGGATGGTCGGTGAGATATGATTGGATGGTCGGTGAGATATGATTGGATGGTCGGTGAGATATGATTGGATGGTCGGTGAGATATGATTGGATGGTCGGTGAGATATGATTGGATTGTTGGTGAGATATGATTGGATGGTCGGTGAGGGATGATTGGATGGTCGGTGAGGGATGATTGGATGGTCGGTGAGGGATGATTGGATGGTCGGTGAGAGATGATTGGATGGTTGGTGAGATATGATTGGATGGTTGGTGAGGGATGATTGGATGGTCGGTGAGAGATGATTGGATGGTCGGTGAGAGATGATTGGATGGTTGGTGAGATATGATTGGATGGTCGGTGAGATATGATTGGATTTTTGGTGAGATATGATTGGATTTTTGGTGAGATATGATTGGATGGTCGGCGAGATATGATTGGATGGTCGGTGAGGGATGATTGGATGGTCGGTGAGATATGATTGGATGGTCGGTGAGGGATGATTGGATGGTCGGTGAGATATGATTGGATGGTCGGTGAGATATGATTGGATGGTCGGTGAGGGATGATTGGATGGTTGGTGAGATATGATTGGATGGTCGGTGAGGGATGATTGGATGGTTGGTGAGATATGATTGGATGGTCGGTGAGATATGATTGGATGGTCGGTGAGATATGATTGGATGGTCGGTGAGAGGTTACAGTGGTTGGTGAGATATGATTGGATGGTCGGTGAGATATGATTGGATGGTCGGTGAGAGGTTACAGTGGTTGGTGAGATATGATTGGATGGTCGGTGAGGGATGATTGGATGGTCGGTGAGGGATGATTGGATGGTCGGTGAGATATGATTGGATGGTCGGTGAGATATGATTGGATGGTCGGTGAGATATGATTGGATGGTCGGTGAGATATGATTGGATGGTCGGTGAGGGATGATTGGATGGTCGGTGAGAGATGATTGGATGGTCGGTGAGATATGATTGGATGGTCGGTGAGATATGATTGGATGGTCGGTGAGATATGATTGGATGGTCGGTGAGATATGATTGGATGGTCGGTGAGAGATGATTGGATGGTCGGTGAGATATGATTGGATGGTCGGTGAGATATGATTGGATGGTCGGTGAGGGATGATTGGATGGTCGGTGAGGGATGATTGGATGGTCGGTGAGATATGATTGGATGGTCGGTGAGATATGATTGGATGGTCGGTGAGAGATGATTGGATGGTCGGTGAGATATGATTGGATGGTCGGTGAGAGATGATTGGATGGTCGGTGAGAGATGATTGGATGGTCGGTGAGAGATGATTGGATGGTCGGTGAGATATGATTGGATGGTCGGTGAGAGATGATTGGATGGTCGGTGAGAGATGATTGGATGGTCGGTGAGATATGATTGGATGGTTGGTGAGAGGTTACAGTGGTTGGTGAGAGATGATTGGATGGTCGGTGAGGTATGATTGGATGGTCGGTGAGATATGATTGGATGGTCGGTGAGGTATGATTGGATGGTCGGTGAGAGATGATTGGATGGTCGGTAGAGATATGATTGGATGGTCGGTGAGGTATGATTGGATGGTCGGTGAGATATGATTGGATGGTCGGCGAGGGATGATTGGATGGTCGGTAGAGATATGATTGGATGGTCGGTGAGGGATGATTGGATGGTCGGTGAGATATGATTGGATGGTTGGTGAGATATGATTGGATGGTTGGTGAGATATGATTGGATGGTTGGTGAGATATGATTGGATGGTTGGTGAGATATGATTGGATGGTCGGTGAGATATGATTGGATGGTCGGTGAGATATGATTGGATGGTCGGTGAGATATGATTGGATGGTCGGTGAGAGATGATTGGATGGTCGGCGAGGGATGATTGGATGGTCGGTGAGATATGATTGGATGGTCGGTGAGATATGATTGGATGGTCGGTGAGATATGATTGGATGGTCGGTGAGATATGATTGGATGGTCGGTAGAGATATGGTTGGTGAGATATGATTGGATGGTTGGTGAGATATGATTGGATGGTTGGTGAGATATGATTGGATGGTTGGTGAGATATGATTGGATGGTTGGTGAGATATGATTGGATGGTTGGTGAGATATGGTTGGTGAGATATGATTGGATGGTCGGTGAGATATGATTGGATGGTCGGTGAGGTATGATTGGATGGTCGGCGAGGGATGATTGGATGGTCGGTGAGATATGATTGGATGGTCGGTGAGATATGATTGGATGGTCGGTGAGGTATGATTGGATGGTCGGCGAGGGATGATTGGATGGTCGGTGAGATATGATTGGATGGTCGGTGAGATATGATTGGATGGTCGGTGAGGGATGATTGGATGGTCGGCGAGGGATGATTGGATGGTCGGTAGAGATATGATTGGATGGTCGGCGAGGGATGATTGGATGGTCGTTAGAGGTATGATTGGATGGTCGGTGAGAGATGATTGGATGGTCGGTAGAGATATGATTGGATGGTCGGTGAGAGATGATTGGATGGTCGGTAGAGATATGATTGGATGGTCGGTGAGAGATGATTGGATGGTCGGTAGAGATATGATTGGATGGTCGGTGAGGTATGATTGGATGGTCGGCGAGGGATGATTGGATGGTCGGTAGAGATATGATTGGATGGTCGGTGAGGTATGATTGGATGGTCGGTGAGGGATGATTGGATGTTCGGTGAGATATGATTGGATGGTCGGTGAGATATGATTGGATGGTCGGTGAGATATGATTGGATGGTCGGTGAGAGATGATTGGATGGTCGGTGAGAGATGATTGGATGGTCGGCGAGGGATGATTGGATGGTCGGTGAGATATGATTGGATGGTCGGTGAGATATGATTGGATGGTCGGTGAGGGATGATTGGATGGTCGGTGAGAGATGATTGGATGGTCGGTGAGATATGATTGGATGGTCGGTGAGAGGTTACAGTGGTTGGTGAGAGATGATTGGATGGTCGGTAGAGATATGATTGGATGGTCGGTGAGGGATGATTGGATGGTCGGTGAGATATGATTGGATGGTCGGTGAGATATGATTGGATGGTCGGTGAGGTAATTGCAGGCACGGTTTGGTGAACAAACATCTAAATATTGTATGAATGGAGAGGCCTGGCGGAGGACGGCTCCCTCCCGGTGATGTCACGCTGTGTTCGGTATCCAGGGGACGTCTGGAGATGACCTCATACATATTTGTGGGCGGTGACTCCTCTCCTGTTCTCATGCTGGTGTCACTATAAATCAGAGGTCTGGTCCAGGGATGAGCTGAACACCCCCCCCTCCCCCCCTGTTCGCTTCGCACCACAGAACCTGCGTGAAATTTAGAACCCTATTAAATACAATGGACACGAACGTTCGAAATCTAAAGTGCTCATTATAAAGGCTTATATGCAATTTATTGTCCTAAAAAGTGTTTGGGGACCCGGGTCCTGCCCCAGGGGAGTGTTTGGGGACCCGGGTCCTGGCCCAGGGGAGTGTTTGGGGACCCGGGTCCTGCCCTAGGGGAGTGTTTGGGGACCCGGGTCCTGGCCCAGGGGGAGTGTTTGGGGACCCGGGTCCTGCCCCAGGGGAGTGTTTGGGGACCCGGGTCCTGGCCCAGGGGAGTGTTTGGGGACCCGGGTCCTGGCCCAGGGGAGTGTTTGGGGACCCGGGTCCTGCCCCAGGGGAGTGTTTGGGGACCCGGGTCCTGCCCCAGGGGAGTGTTTGGGGACCCGGGTCCTGCCCCAGGGGAGTGTTTGGGGACCCGGGTCCTGCCCCAGGGGAGTGTTTGGGGACCCGGGTCCTGCCCCAGGGGAGTGTTTGGGGACCCGGGTCCTGCCCCAGGGGGAGTGTTTGGGGACCCGGGTCCTGCCCCAGGGGGAGTGTTTGGGGACCCGGGTCCTGCCCCAGGGGGAGTGTTTGGGGACCCGGGTCCTGGCCCAGGGGGAGTGTTTGGGGACCCGGGTCCTGCCCCAGGGGGAGTGTTTGGGGACCCGGGTCCTGCCCCAGGGGGAGTGTTTGGGGACCCGGGTCCTGCCCCAGGGGAGTGTTTGGGGACCCGGGTCCTGCCCCAGGGGAGTGTTTGGGGACCCGGGTCCTGCCCCAGGGGAGTGTTTGGGGACCCGGGTCCTGGCCCAGGGGGAGTGTTTGGGGACCCGGGTCCTGCCCCAGGGGAGTGTTTGGGGACCCGGGTCCTGCCCCAGGGGAGTGTTTGGGGACCCGGGTCCTGCCCCAGGGGAGTGTTTGGGGACCCGGGTCCTGCCCCAGGGGAGTGTTTGGGGACCCGGGTCCTGCCCCAGGGGAGTGTTTGGGGACCCGGGTCCTGGCCCAGGGGAGTGTTTGGGGACCCGGGTCCTGCCCCAGGGGAGTGTTTGGGGACCCGGGTCCTGCCCCAGGGGAGTGTTTGGGGACCCGGGTCCTGCCCCAGGGGAGTGTTTGGGGACCCGGGTCCTGCCCCAGGGGAGTGTTTGGGGACCCGGGTCCTGGCCCAGGGGAGTGTTTGGGGACCCGGGTCCTGGCCCAGGGGAGTGTTTGGGGACCCGGGTCCTGGCCCAGGGGAGTGTTTGGGGACCCGGGTCCTGCCCCAGGGGAGTGTTTGGGGACCCGGGTCCTGCCCCAGGGGAGTGTTTGGGGACCCGGGTCCTGCCCCAGGGGAGTGTTTGGGGACCCGGGTCCTGCCCCAGGGGGAGTGTTTGGGGACCCGGGTCCTGGCCCAGGGGGAGTGTTTGGGGACCCGGGTCCTGGCCCAGGGGGAGTGTTTGGGGACCCGGGTCCTGGCCCAGGGGGAGTGTTTGGGGACCCGGGTCCTGCCCCAGGGGGAGTGTTTGGGGACCCGGGTCCTGGCCCAGGGGGAGTGTTTGGGGACCCGGGTCCTGGCCCAGGGGGAGTGTTTGGGGACCCGGGTCCTGGCCCAGGGGGAGTGTTTGGGGACCCGTGTCCTGGCCCAGGGGGAGTGTTTGGGGACCCGTGTCCTGGCCCAGGGGGAGTGTTTGGGGACCCGGGTCCTGGCCCAGGGGGAGTGTTTGGGGACCCGGGTCCTGCCTCAGGGGAGTGTTTGGGGACCCGGGTCCTGCCTCAGGGGAGTGTTTGGGGACCCGGGTCCTGGCCCAGGGGGAGTGTTTGGGGACCCGGGTCCTGCCTCAGGGGAGTGTTTGGGGACCCGGGTCCTGCCCCAGGGGACATGTATCAATGCAAAAAAAAGTTTTAAAAACGGCCATTTTTTCGGGAGCAGTGATTTTAATAATGCTTAAAGTGAAACAATAAAAGTGAAATATTCCTTTAAATTTCGTACCTGGGGGGTGTGTATAGTATGCCTGTAAAGTAGCGCATGTTTCCCGTGCTTAGAACTGTCTCTGCACAAAGTGTCATTTCTAAAGGGAAAAAAGTCATTTAAATCTCACTCGCGGCTATTAATGAATTGTCGGCTCCCGGCAATACACAGAAAAGTCATTGATGATAAAAAAATTAAAAAAAACGTGGGGGGTTCCCCAGAATTCAATTACCAGGCCCTTCAGGTCTGGTATGGATTTTAAGGGGAACTCCACCCCAAATTTTTTTTAAAATGAAGTGGAGTTCCCCCAAAAATCCATACCAGACCCTTTATCCGAGCACGCAACCTGGCAGGCCGCAGGAAAAGAGGGGGGGCGAGAGAGTGCCCCCCCTCCTGAACCGTACCAGGCTACATGCCCTCAACATGGGGAGGATGTCCCCATGTTGATGGGGACAAGGGCCTCATCCCCACAACCCTTGCCCGGTGGTTGTGGGGGTCTGCGGGCGGGGGGCTTATCGGAATCTGGAAGACCCCTTTAACAAAGAGAACCCCCAGATCCCGCCCCCCCCTATGTGAATTGGTAATGGGGTACATTGTTCCCCTACCATTTCATGAAGAAAGTGTAAAAAAAACAGACACCTTGGAAAAGTCCTTTTATTAAAAATAAAAAAATTAAAAAACCATTCCAGCGATGAAATCCAGTGTCCCGCGGTGATCCGATGTCCAGCGCTGTCCACACAAAAAATTCATGGCTGAGCGGACCTGATGGGGAACTTCCTCCGCAGTGTAATAAACAAATAGACCCGCCCCTTCTAAAGTTCCCCAGCAGGTCCGCTCAGCCAATGAGGTAGGTGTAAGGCTAAGCGGACCAGATGCGGAACGTGAGAAGGGGCGGGTCTGTTCATTTATTACACTGTGGAGGAAGTTCCCCATCAGGTCCGCTCCCTCATATGTCAGACCCCGCCTACGTCATTGGCTGAGCGGACCTGATGGGGAACTTCCTCCACAGTGTAATAAATGAATAGACCCGCCCCCCTTCTCACGTTCCGCATCTGGTCCCCTTAGCCTTACACCTACGTCATTGGCTGAGCGGACCTGATGGGGAACTTTAGAAGGGGCGGGTCTATTCATTTATTACACTGCGGAGGAAGTTCCCCATCAGGTCCGCCCCTTCATATGTCAGACCCCGCCTACGTTATTGGCTGAGCGGACCTGATGGGGAACTTCCTCCACAGTGTAATAAATGAATAGACCCGCCCCTTCTCACGTTCCGCATCTGGTCCACTTAGCCTTACACCTACGTCATTGGCTGAGCGGACCTGATGGGGAACTTTAGAAGGGGCGGGTCTATTCATTTATTACACTGCGGAGGAAGTTCCCCATCAGGTCCGCTCAGCCAATAACATTTCGTGTGGACAGCGCCGGACACTGGATTTCATCGCTGGAATGTTTTTTTTAATTTTTTTATTTTTAATAAAGGACTTTTCCAAGGTGTTTGTGTGTTCTTTTTTTTTTTTTTTTTTACACTTACTTTGTGAAATGGTAGAGGTACAATGTACCCCTTACCAATTCACATAGGGGGGGGCGGGATCTGGGGGTTCTCTTTGTTAAAGGGGTCTTCCAGATTCCGATAAGCCCTCTGCCCGCAGACCCCCACAACCACCGGGCAAGGGTTGTGGGGATGAGGCCCTTGTCGTCATGTTTAAGGCATGTGGCCTGGTACGGTTCAGGAGGGGGGGGCTCTCTCTTTTCCTGCGGCCTGCCAGGTTGCGTGCTCGGATAAAGGGCCTGGTATGGATATTTGGGGGAACCCCACACATTTTATTTTATTTTTAAATTTGCGGCAGGGTTCCCCTTAATATCCATACCAGACCTGAAGGGCCTGGTAATTGAATTTGGGGGAACGCCCCACGCATTTTTTTTTATTATTTTTTTTATCAATTACTTTTCTGTGTATTGCCGGGAGCCGACCATTCATTAATAGCCGCGAGCGAGTTTTTTAAATGACTTTTTTTTTCCTTCAGAAATGACACTTTGTGCAGGGACAGTTCTAAGCACGGGAAACATGCGCCACTTCACATGCATACTATACACACCCCCCAGGTACGAAATTTAAAGGAATATTTCACTTTTATTGTTTCCCTTTAAGCATTATTAAAATCACTGCTCCCGTAAAAACGTCTATTTTTTAAACCTTTTTTTTGCATTGATACATGTCCCCTGGGGCAGGACCCGGGTCCCCAAACACTTTTTAGGACAATAACTTGCATATTAGCCTTTATAATTAGCACTTTAGATTTCTCCCATAGACTTTTCAAATTTGCCGCGAACACCCCAATTTGTATGCTGTTTGGCGAACGGGCGAACAGGCAATGTTCGAGTCGAACTCTAAGCTCATCCCTAGTCTGGTCACAGGTCTTCTGCTCTATGAGGAGGTTGGTGTCACGCAGTGTCCTCCTCTTCTATTCATAGAGAAGATCTGCAGCCGTAGGAGCCGTGTGTGTGTGTGTGTGACCTGTACAGGTGTGAGAGGGGAAAGTTGCAGGAAGTGATCTCTGTGGCTGGGGATTTCCAGCTTCCTCCACCCTGCAGGGAATGTTCTAGAATATTCTCTATGGAGGGTGACCTCACCTCTTCTCTCTCTGATGGGGAATGAGAAGTTTCTTCATTCCAGCGGATGAGGAAATCTATTTTTGGAGAATAAATGTCTCTGCTCCGCGATTTCGGGGGTCCCAGTAGGAGCAATCTCCCAGACCCCCTGCGTAGAGCTGCACGATTCTGGCTAAAATCAGAATCACATTTTTTTTGCTTAGAAGATAGATCACGATTCTCGCGGCTTAACATCATCTTTCACATTAAAACAAAAAAAAATTGGGCTAACTTTACTGTTTCCTTTTTTTTTTTTTCTTTTTTATTATTCATTGAAGTGTATTTTTTCCCAAAAGGTTTGGGAAAACTTCCTCCATTTACACACACACAAGTTTTCTCTAAGAAGGAAGTTAGTTACAATGTTTCATGTTGTTAAAAACTTGGCAGACCGGATGTTTTCTTCACACACAGAAGTTTATCTCTTGGATCAGTTACAATGTTTCTTGTTAAGAACTTGGCAGACTGCCCGGATATTTTCTTTTTTCCGATAAGTCTCTCCACTTGTTATATGAAAGAATCGGCAAACTCTTCATTGGAGATCGTCAGGGGGGTTGAATCGAGATCACCATTTTTTAACAATTAATTGTGCAGCTCTACCCCTGTGTGGGAACAGCCGGCCTCCTCAGGGCCCCATCATCAGATATCTGCTGAACAGGGCTGCCATCAGGAATCTTGGGGCCCCTTACACAGCTTTAGGCATGGGCCCCCTGGAGCAGAGGAGAAACCGGGGGGGGGGGGGTGCTGCCATCGTAAATTGAGAGGCAGGGGGGGAAGCTGCGAATTGAGAAGCGGTGGGAGCTGCCGCCGCGAAATGTTAAGGTTAAAAAAAAGGGGGTTGCCATCCGGGGCCCTGGGGATCTCCGGGCCTCTGGGGACCTCTGGGCCCCTTACAAAAAAAAAAAAATTCTAAAAAAAAAAAAGAGGGCTATAAAAAATACATAAAAAAGGGGGTTACTATCCAGGGCCCCGGGGAACTCAGGGCCTCTGGGCCCCTTACAAAAAATTATATTTTATAAAAAAATTAATTTAAAAAACATTTTTATGAAAAAAAAAGGGGGGGGAGGGGGTTGCCATCAGGGCCTATGGGGACCTCTGGGCCCCTTACAAAAAATAAATAAAAATAAATAAAATAAAAAAAATAATATATATATTTTTTTTATTATAAAAAATACATAAAAAAGAGGGGTTACCATCCGGGGCCCTGGGGACCTCTGGGCCTCTTACAAAAAAAAAGGAAAAAAAAAGGGAGGGTTGCCATCCGGGCCCCTTACAGGTGTACTGCCTGTACCCCCCTGATGGTGGCCCTGCTGCTGAATCCCGGCCACCTTCCTATTTATTATAGTTTGTAAATAATTGTATGTGAGGTTTGACAAAGCTATCCTGTTGGTTATAAAATGATGTCATCCATTGAGATTGTAAAGGCTGAAAACGGTCGATAATCGTTGTTGGGGATGGAGGTCACATGACACTGTGCTGTCATTGGATGACGTCCTCCATGGAGCTTATCTGTAGACTCCAGTCTAGGTGTGTACAGGCCGGCTCCTATAAACCTTTTTATGGCAGACCCGTGATCACACCGACTTGTTTATGGTGACTTGTAATCTTTCTCCTTGCTCTTTGTAATTCCTTGCTCTTCTTCTCCAGCAGAACAGCCCCAACACTCATGGGATGTATGTGGAGGCGGAGGCGACCTTCAGCGACTCGGAGCTCTTCCCTGATGAGGAGAGTTTAACGCTGGGCCATCAAGATGTCCACCATGAATCGGATTTGGACAGCGCCATTGAGAGCACACCGAGCTCGGAGGTTTCTGATGAATGCCGCAGCAATGGGAAGGCAGAGGATGTTCATGGGCTCTACCTCCCCGAAGAGCGGTAAGTGGGAATACATGGCTCTGGGTGAGGAGATCCCAAGAGATCTAGACTAGATCCTGGATAGAGAGAAGAAGAGCTGTGATTTGGGCTTCTCTCTCTTCATTGGGGTTCCTGTTGTCTCCTGACTCGGACAATTTTCTATCCCTCTCAGGAACCTTCTCAACCCTTCGGCCTTGTCGGAGTTCTCCAGCCGTTCCACGGCCTCTGTCATCAGTGGTGAGGAGCAGTTTGAGGACTATGGGGAAGGAGATGATGTGGATTACGCCCCCAGCAGCCCGTGTCCCGATGATGAAAGTCGAACCAATGCCTTCTCTGACCTGGGCTCCTCCGTCCCCTCCAGGTGAGCAAAGAAATGATTAATTTGCTTCTTGGTGGATGCCGAATGCCAGACTAAAATCTCTATAACCGCTATTAGGACTATGATCACACCAACACCTGTTCGGGGCTCCAGGCTGCCCTTCGTCAGGTCCTGGAGAGCTAGTGACACATTGTTGCTTTGTTTACACACATGGACAGGGCCTCTATATTTACAATGGTATACATTCTCCAGATGGCCTCAGTCTCTGATCTCCACCACATGTCTCTCTATGCCTTTGTTCCTGTATATGGCCAGCCTTATGGTGCCCACAGTCCTAGGTGGGAGGGTTGGTCGAACAGGAATGATCCCCACCACCTGTGTGCACAGAACGCACTATAACTTTGTGTCCATGGAAAGAGACGCTGCTTATCCCAAGAGGGAACTAGAGCCATCTGATTGATGAGCCTCCACCAGAACATTGGTAGCAGCACTTCCCTCCAGCACCCTAGTCAGACCAATAGTAGCGGCACCTCCCTCTAGTATCATAGTCGGTGTGGAGCGGCACCTCCCTCTAGCACCCTTGTCGGCGGGGGGCGGGACATCCCTCTAGCACCCTAGTCGGCGGGGGGCGGGACATCCCTCTAGCACCCTAGTTGGCGGGTAGCGGCACCTCCCTCTAGCACCCTAGTTGGCGGGTAGCGGCACCTCCCTCTAGCACCCTAGTCGGCGGGTAGCGGCACCTCCCTCTAGCACCCTAGTCGGCGCGTAGCGGCACCTCCCTCTAGCACCCTAGTCGGCGGGTAGCGGCACCTCCCTCTAGCACCCTAGTCGGCGGGTAGCGGCACCTCCCTCTAGCACCCTAGTCGGCGGGTAGCGGCACCTCCCTCTAGCACCCTAGTCGGCGGGTAGCGGCAACTCCCTCTAGCACCCTAGTCGGCGGGTAGCGGCACCTCCCTCTAGCACCCTAGTCGGCGGGTAGCGGCACCTCCCTCTAGCACCCTAGTCGGCGGGTAGCGGCACCTCCCTCTAGTATCAAAGTCGGTGTTTAGCTGGATTTGCATTACACAGGAACTGTACAGAGCTCGGCTGGGAGTCTCTGAACATCAGCAGACCTGATCACCATCACAAAGAGATGCAAATGTCTCCATTTCACTTCACATCTGTCACTTTTTAGTAAACAGAAGGGTGAAAATGTAACACCCGGCATGTTTTCCACAACTATTGATGACAATTTGCACCCCATGCCTGTCTGATACAATAGATTTCCTGTATACTGATGCAGATTCTCCCCCCTCGCAGTGCCGGACAGACTCCTCGTAAAATGAGGCACATGTACAACAGCGAGTTGCTGGACATGTATTGTACGCAGTGCTGCAAGAAGATCACCCTGCTGAACGACCTGGAGGCACGTCTGAAGAACCTCAAAGCCAACAGGTGACTCTTCCCATCAGTCTGATCTGATTAAATCCTCCTTGTACCCTGATGGTGGGGAGGGATGGGTTCCAGGACAGGAATAATGGAACGATATGTGAGATAAACTGCATTGGGGACAGAGCCCAGACAGTAAACAATGATCACAATGGTGCCATTATATCATGGAGACATTGTATACAAACACATCTATACAATACACATGGAGGAAGGCAGGATTACATTGTGACCACATGACTTTCCCTAATTAAACATCACTGATGGAGAGTCTGAAAACGGAACAATGGACTCCGCAAATTGTTACCTTTAGCCGTGAAAGAGTTCAGGCTGTGCATGTGGAATTCCAGTAGAACACAATGCTGTATGTGCCAATGCTGCTCTATGGTGAATGGTGATTACTGTACATAGTTTCATGCCAGGGTACACAAAGTTGTACGGAGCATAATGGGGGTGGATAGAGCAATGGGGTCAGGCCCAGATGGAAGGTGTAATGGGGTCATACACAGGTAATCCAGGCAAAGGATTCAGGCCCAGGTGGATATTATGATGGGGTCAGGCCCAGGTGGACATTATGAGGGGGTCAGGCCCAGGTGGGCAGTGGGATGGGACCATGCCCTGGTGGATGGGGTCAGGTCTGTGTGGACAAAATGTTGGGGTCAGATCACAGAGAATTGAGACAAGGGGTCAAGCCCTAGTGCATAGTATGATGAGGCCATGCTCAGATGGGTAGATGGTTGGAGTCAGACCTTGGTAGATAGAAAGATGATCTTAGGCCTAAAAAACCCCGCGTGTACAGGATATTGGAGTCAGGCCTGGGTACACACAGTGATAGTCTGAGGACGGGGTGGATGGTGTGATTGGGGTCAGGCCTGGGTACACGCAGTGATGGTTTGAGGCCAGGGTGGATGGTGTGATTGGGGTCAGGCCTGGGTACACGTAGTGATGGTCTGAGGCCGGGGTGGATGGTGTGATTGGGGTCAGGCCTGGGTACACGCAGTGATGGTTTGAGGCCGGGGTGTACAGGATATTGGAGTCAGGCCTGGGTACACACAGTGATAGTCTGAGGCCGGGGTGGATGGTGTGATTGGGGTCAGGCCTGGGTACACACAGTGATGGTTTGAGGCCGGGGTGGATGGTGTGATTGGGGTCAGGCCTGGGTACACGCAGTGATGGTTTGAGGCCGCGGTGGATGGTGTGATTGGGGTCAGGCCTGGGTACACACAGTGATGGTTTGAGGCCGGGGTGGATGGTGTAATCGGTGTCAGGCCTGGGTACACGCAGTGATGGTTTGAGGCCGCGGTGGATGGTGTGATTGGGGTCAGGCCTGGGTACACGCAGTGATGCTCTGAGGCCGGGGTGGATGGTGTGATTGGGGTCAGGCCTGGGTACACGCAGTGATGGTTTGAGGCCGCGGTGGATGGTGTGATTGGGGTCAGGCCTGGGTACACGTAGTGATGGTCTGAGGCCGGGGTGGATGGTGTGATTGGGGTCAGGCCTGGGTACACGCAGTGATGGTTTGAGGCCGCGGTGGATGGTGTGATTGGGGTCAGGCCTGGGTACACGCAGTGATGGTCTGAGGCCGGGGTGGATGGTGTGATTGGGGTCAGGCCTGGGTACACGCAGTGATGGTTTGAGGCCGCGGTGGATGGTGTGATTGGGGTCAGGCCTGGGTACACGTAGTGATGGTCTGAGGCCGGGGTGGATGGTGTGATTGGGGTCAGGCCTGGGTACACGCAGTGATGGTTTGAAACCGGGGTGGATGGTGTGATTGGTGTCAGGCCTGGGTACACGCAGTGATGGTTTGAGGCCGCGGTGGATGGTGTGATTGGGGTCAGGCCTGGGTACACGCAGTGATGGTCTGAGGCTGGGGTGGATGGTGTGATTGGGGTCAGGCCTGGGTACACACAGTGATGGTTTGAGGCCGCGGTGGATGGTGTGATTGGGATCAGGCCTGGGTACACGTAGTGATGGTCTGAGGCCGGGGTGGATGGTGTGATTGGGGTCAGGCCTGGGTACATGCAGTGATGGTTTGAGGCCGGGGTGTACAGGATATTGGAGTCAGGCCTGGGTACACACAGTGATAGTCTGAGGACGGGGTGGATGGTGTGATTGGGGTCAGGCCTGGGTACACGCAGTGATGGTCTGAGGCCGGGGTGGATGGTGTGATTGGGGTCAGGCCTGGGTACACGCAGTGATGGTTTGAGGCCACGGTGGATGGTGTGATTGGGGTCAGGCCTGGGTACACGACGTGATGGTCTGAGGCCACGGTGGATGGTGTGATTGGGGTCAGGCCTGGGTACACACAGTGATGGTTTGAGGCCGCGGTGGATGGTGTGATTGGGGTCAGGCCTGGGTACACGCAGTGATGGTTTGAGGCCGGGGTGGATGGTGTAATTGGGGTCAGGCCTGGGTACACGCAGTGATGGTTTGAGGCCGGGGTGGATGGTGTAATCGGTGTCAGGCCTGGGTACACGCAGTGATGGTTTGAGGCCGGGGTGGGTGGTGTGATTGGGGTCAGGCCTGGGTACACGTAGTGATGGTTTGAGGCCGCGGTGGATGGTGTGATTGGGGTCAGGCCTGGGTACACGCAGTGATGGTTTGAGGCCGCGGTGGATGATGTGATTGGGGTCAGGCCTGGGTACACGCAGTGATGGTTTGAGGCCGCGGTGGATGGTGTGATTGGGGTCAGGCCTGGGTACACGCAGTGATGGTTTGAGGCCGCGGTGGATGGTGTAATCGGTGTCAGGCCTGGGTACACGCAGTGATGGTTTGAGGCCGGGGTGGGTGGTGTGATTGGGGTCAGGCCTGGGTGTAGTCTGAGGGGTGGGTGGTATAATTGGGGACAGTTCATTTTCATTCTGTAGGTATTAATATGTTTTTTCACTTTTGCAGCCCAAACAGAAAGATCACCAGCACAGCATTTGGGAGGTAAGTCCCACCTATGTAGGGGATATATTGGAGATTTGGGGTACTGGCTTAGTCTAGTGTATGGACTCGGGAGAGAAGCTGGGTTTGCTCACGGGTCATGTGACTTTTCTTTTGCAGGCAGCTCTTCCACAACAGTAACCTGAGTAGCAGTAATGGCAGCACAGAGGACCTCTTCCGGGACAGCATTGACTCCTGTGACAATGACATCACAGAGAAGGTAGGTGTGTGTGTGTGTTGAAAATGCTGCAAATTATTTATTATATTTTAGCATTTGATGAATAATTGCCAGTAATTCCTTCATTTTCTGACAAGGATATCGGATTGGCTTCTCAGTGTGTACTGAAATAAGTTCTGTCCATCACTAAATATGGTAGCAGGGTGCTTCTTCCACTGGCATAGGATAACTTTATCCTGGCAGTGTGGCACCATCCACTCCTGCTACCACACCACAGGATCCCTCTGCTGTGACGTCATCCTCTCCTGCTACCACACCACAGGATCCCTCTGCTGTGACGTCATCCTCTCCTGCTACCACACCACAGGATCCCTCTGCTGTGACGTCATCCTCTCCTGCTACCACACCACAGGATCCCTCTGCTGTGACGTCATCCTCCTCTGCTACCACACAGGATCCCTCCACCCTGGTGGTGTGACCCCCATCCTCTACTGCTACCACACAGGATCCCTTCCTCTCCTACTACCACACAGGATCCCTTCGCCCTGGCGCTGTGACGCCATCCTCTACTACTACCACATAGGATCCCTTCCTCTCCTACTACCACATAGGATCCCTTCGCCCAGGCGCTGTGGCGTTCTCCTCTCCTGCTACCACACAGGATCCCTTCGCCCTGGTGGTGTCATGCCATCCTCTTCCGCTACCACACAGGATCCCTTCGCCCTGGTGGTGTGATGCCTTCCTCTCCTGCTACCACACAGGATCCCTTCGCCCTGGTGGTGTGATGCCATCCTCTCCCGCTACCACACAGGATCCCTTCGTCCTGGCGGAGTGACTCCATCCTCTCCTGCTACCACACAGGATCCCTTCGCCCTGGTGGTGTGATGCCATCCTCTCCTGCTACCACACAGGATCCCTTCGCCCTGGTGGTGTCATGCCATCCTCTCCCGCTACCACACAGGATCCCTTCGTCCTGGCGGAGTGACTCCATCCTCTCCTGCTACCACACAGGATCCCTTCGCCCTGGTGGTGTGATGCCATCCTCTCTTGCTACCACACAGGATCCCTTCGCCCTGGTGGTGTCATGCCATCCTCTCCCGCTACCACACAGGATCCCTTCGCCCTGGTGGTGTGATGCCTTCCTCTCCTGCTACCACACAGGATCCCTTCGCCCTGGTGGTGTGATGCCATCCTCTTCAGCTACCACACAGGATCCCTTCGTCCTGGTGGAGTGACTCCATCCTCTCCTGCTACCACACAGGATCCCTTCGCCCTGGTGGTGTGATGCCATCCTCTCCTGCTACCACACAGGATCCCTTCGCCCTGGTGGTGTGATGACATCCTCTCCCGCTACCACACAGGATCCCTTCGCCCTGGTGGTGTGATGACATCCTCTCCCGCTACCACACAGGATCCCTTCGCCCTGGTGGTGTGATGCCATCCTCTCCCGTTACCAAACAGGATCCCTTCGTCCTGGCGGAGTGACTCCATCCTCTCTTGCTACCACACAGGATTACTTCGCTCCTGGTCTATTCCATCTCTCTGTATAATGCTGTTACAAGCTCAGCTTGTGGCCTCAGCTGATTTGCGCTCTTGTTTACCGTCAGCTGAGGACGCGATGGATTAATCGCAGAGTTCCCGGCACACTTTGTCTCCTGGATTTCCATAAACCATCTTAAGTCAAATCTCCACATTGTGGTCAAACTTTTAATTCTCCTGATGACTTCTGTCTCCAGAAGGTAGAATTAGGGCGTCTTGTGTGCAGAAATGAATGGGGAGCACTTTCCTGACATTCACCGTGGTGAAACGTCACCAACTTCAGAACTGCTGCGCCTATCTCCTCTGTGCCCGCGTGTGATCCCAGTTTGATCGTATTGATCTATTGAGATAGAAGCTGCATGTTCTGGAGATGGTGGATGATAATGGCCCCATGTTAGGCAACAAGTTACTGTACTATAAAACTGGGTATAGCAGAGGTGTGTGGCGACCCCCAGTGGCAGAAACAGTGGTGACGCTGTTGTAGTCCACGAGCATCTTGTGGTTAGAAATTATTTCAAGCCAACGCTGCCCCCTGCTGGCTGATTGCTTGAGCTGCAGAAATGACAGGGGTAATTAAAAAATGACTGTGTATATAACTTGTCTGTGTCCTTGTCACAGGTCAGTTACCTGGAGAAGAAGGTGACAGAGCTGGAGAATGACAACCAGTCAAACGGAGATGTCAAGTCCAAATTAAAGCATGAGAACACCCAGCTGGTGCACAGGTGAGGCACAGAAAGATTTGACAGGCAGACAAGAAGAGTGACAGATGAGTGTTCAGATATTAGATGGTGGACAGGCAGATAAAATATAGGGGAAAGTTGTCGGACAGATAGGGAGGCAAAACAAATGGAACAGGGAGGCAGACGAGATGCAGGGGGCAGGCGGTGGACAGGGAGGCAGACGAGACGCAGGGGACAGGAGGTGGACAGGGAGGCAGGCGAGACGCAGGGGTTGGACAGGGGGGGCAGACGAGACGCAGGGGAGAGGCGGTGGACAGGGAGGCAGACGAGACGCGGTGGACAAGGAGGCAAGAGACAGGCGGTGGCCAGACAAGACGCAGGGGGCAGGGGTTGGACAGAGGGGCAGACGAGACGCAGGGGAGAGGCGGTGGACAGGGGGGCAGACGAGATGCAGGGGGAAGGCGGTGGACAGGGGGGCAGACGAGATGCAGGGGGCAGGGGTTGGACGGGGGCAGACGAGATGCAGGGGAGAGGCGGTGGACAGGGGGGGCAGACGAGATGCAGGGGGCAGGGGAGAGGCGGTGGACAGGGAGGCAGATGAGACGCAGGGGGCAGGAAGTGGACAGGGAGGTAGACGAGATGCAGGGGGCAGGCGGTGGACAGGGGGGGGCAGACGGTGGACAGGGGGGCAGACGAAGGCGCAGGGGAGAGGCGGTGGACAGGTAGGCAGACGAGATGCAGGGGGCAGGCGGTGGACAGGGAGGCAGATAAGACGCAGGGGGCAGGTGGTGGACAGGGAGGTAGACGAGACGCAGGGGGAGGACGGGGGGGCAGACGAGACGCAGGGGAGAGGCGGTGGACAGGGAGGCAGACGAGATGCAGGGAAGAGGCGGTGGACAGGGAGGCAGATGAGACGCAGGGGACAGGCGGTGAACAGATTTGATTGTGATGGAATATGCGGTCTGCAGGGTACATGAACTGGAAGAACTGTTGAAGGACCAGGAGACCAGGTCGGATCAGATTCTGGATGAGGAGCTCAAGCGACATAGGGAAACGTATTCCAGGCTGCAGAAGGAAAAGGGAACAGAGATCGAATTGCTGAACGCCAGGTAAGGTCTCTCCGCCCCGTCTATATTCTCCCACTAAAGACCAGATTGAGATTGTGTATCCAGAAAGTAGCCCACAAGGATCAGGGTCACCCCAGTGCAAACCCTGTCTGAATTCAGTGAAATCCCAGAATCCTCTTGTCTGTTGCTCAAGACAATGAAGAAATATGTGAGCTACATAATGGTTAGGAAGTGGAATGATGACAATGGTTTAACCACTCCCTACTCCATACAGACACATAATATACAGCGATCCCTACCATGGTTTATTTTATTGTCGGGACTTCCTGTGTCAGGTCCATGAAGAGGACCTGTCTTTATACTAAGATGAGCCAAAAAGTTCCAACTTTCTGTCCGTGTTTCAGGGTTCAGGAGCTGGAGGAGGAGAATGAAGAGTTACTAACCAGCATCACCAGACTGAAGTCTCACACAGAGAGGATAGATGAGGTGAGCACTAGGGGTATGAGGGGGCGAGAGGAGCCCAAGGGGGAGTTCTGTGGTGGGGGGCTTACAGGGAGTACTGGGGCAGGGGAGCCCCCCAGGTTTTATTGTCAAAGCTTAATTGAAGAAGCTGAAGTGAGAAGCTGATTGGCTTCCATGTACAGCTACACCAGATTCTGAGTGCTCCAGTTTTAGTAAATCTCCCCCCAATGAGTATCTCCACCATATCTATTCCTGCATATAAAGTTCTTCTTCTTTATGCTCCTCAGGAGAGACAACGCATGTCTGATAGGCTGGAGGACACCAGCCTGCGGCTAAAAGATGAGATGGATCTGTACAAGAAAATGATGGATAAATTACGGCAAAACCGGCAGAACTTCCAGCGGGAACGTGAAGCCACGCAAGAGGTGTGAATGTGCGGTATATTATTTGGGATTTGGACCCTTCTCATTCTATTCCTTGGGCACTTCCTGTAAATTCTGAATACTTCATAATACATTGGCCTCTAGATGGCGCTATACTGAGTATCCAGTGCAACATTTTAATAAAAATCTGCATAAAATATCATATTATGCGATTTTCTCTACCCCGCTCCCAGTACAGGGGGCTTGGACGGCTGCTGTCTGTTCTATGACCCGCTCCCAGTACAGGGGGCTTGGACGGCTGCTGTCTGTTCTATGACCCGCTGCCAGTACAGGGGGCTTGGACGGCTGCTGTCTGTTCTATGACCCGCTCCCAGTACAGGGGGCTTGGACGGCTGCCGTCTGTAATATGACCCGCTCCCAGTACAGGGGGCTTGGACGACTGCCGTCTGTTCTATGACCCGCTCCCAGTACAGGGGGCTTGGACGACTGCCGTCTGTTCTATGACCCGCTCCCAGTACAGGGGGCTTGGACGACTGCCGTCTGTTCTATGACCCGCTCCCAGTACAGGGGGGCTTGGACTGCTGCCGTCTGTCCTATGACCCGCTCCCAGTACAGGGGGCTTGGACGACTGCCGTCTGTTCTATGACCCACTCCCAGTACAGGGGGCTTGGACGGCTGCCGTCTGTTCTATGACCCGCTCCCAGTACAGGGGGCTTGGACGGCTGCTGTCTGTTCTATGACCCGCTCCCAGTACAGGGGGCTTGGACGGCTGCCGTCTGTTCTATGACCCGCTCCCAGTACAGGGGGCTTGGACGGCTGCTGTCTGTTCTATGACCCACTCCCAGTACAGGGGGCTTGGACTGCTGCTGTCTGTTCTATGACCCGCTCCCAGTACAGGGGGCTTGGATTGCTGCTGTCTGTTCTCTGACACTCCTGTAGTAATCTGCATACTATCTGTCATGATGAAAATATGTCTGCTTTGTACATTTGCAGCTGATTGAAGATCTGCGGAAGGAGTTGGAGCACCTACAGGTGTACCGCTTGGACTGCGAGAGAAATGGTCGGGGGCGGAGCTCATCGGCGGGACTGTACGAATACAACACCAAAACCCGCGAATCTGAGCTGGAGCAGGAGATCAGACGCCTCAAACTGGTAATGACTCATCTCTGGAGGGGGCGCTAACAGTTCAAATTGTCTGCTATTAATCCATCCAGAAAGAGAAGAAGCCGCAAAAAGCTGCAGTTTTCTGATACAATGTCTAAAATCAGCGATATTCTTATCTCTCAGCCATCTCCTTCCTGTCACTGGGCTGGAGGAACGATAGCTGAAATCTAATTGGCTGCTAGCACATCCCCCCCCCCATGTCTCATGTGGCAAATTAGGGGTGGTGATTTTCTTCTGCTAGATTTGGGGAAAGAGAATTTTCATAGTTACATGAAAATCTAAATTATTAGGATGGTTTAGATTGGGGGGCCCAGATGGCCCGCTGCAAGATTTTATCCGGGACTCTGATGTAAGGTGTGGGGGCTCTGAGGTAAGGGGGGACTTTGGGCTCAGGTTTATTTGGAATTTCTTTGTTTTTTTTAGCTCCTTATCTGTTGCTTCAAGTAAAATTTAGACTTCATTCACACTTGTGCGACTTTACAGAGCCAGCTTTGACTGATGATAACATAAAGAGTGTGACGCCATTCCTTTTCTTGTCCCAGTGTTTAGGGTTATGGCTAGGGCAAGGGTTAGGTTTAGGGTTATGGCTAGGGCAAGGGTTAGGTTTAGGGTTATGGCTAGGGCAAGGATTAGGTTTAGGGTTATGGCTAGGGCAAAGATTAGGTTTAGGGTTATGGCTAGGGTTAGGTTTAGGGTTAGGTTTAGGTTTAGGGTTATGGCAAGGGTTAGGTTTAGGGTTATGGCAAGGGTTAGGTTTAGGGTTGTGGCTAGGGTTAGGTTTAGGGTTGTGGCTAGGGTTAGGTTTAGGGTTGTGGCTAGGGTTAGGTTTAGGGTTGTGGCTAGGGTTAGGTTTAGGGTTGTGGCTAGGGTTAGGTTTAGGGTTGTGGCTAGGGTTAGGTTTAGGGTTGTGGCTAGGGTTAGGTTTAGGGTTGTGGCAAGGGTTAGGTTTAGGGTTATGGCAAGGGTTAGGTTTAGGGTTGTGGCTAGGGTTAGGTTTAGGGTTGTGGCTAGGGTTAGGTTTAGGGTTGTGGCTAGGGTTAGGTTTAGGGTTGTGGCAAGGGTTAGGTTTAGGGTTATGGCAAGGGTTAGGTTTAGGGTTGTGGCTAGGGTTAGGTTTAGGGTTGTGGCTAGGGTTAGGTTTAGGGTTGTGGCTAGGGTTAGGTTTAGGGTTGTGGCTAGGGTTAGGTTTAGGGTTGTGGCTAGGGTTAGGTTTAGGGTTGTGGCTAGGGCAAGGGTTAGGTTTAGGGTTATGGCTAGGGTTAGGTTTAGGATTATGGCTAGGGCAAGGTTTAGGGTTATGGCAAGGGTTAGGTTTAGGGTTGTGGCTAGGGTTAGGTTTAGGGTTGTGGCTAGGGTTAGGTTTAGGGTTGTGGCTAGGGTTAGGTTTAGGGTTGTGGCTAGGGTTAGGTTTAGGGTTGTGGCTAGGGTTAGGTTTAGGGTTGTGGCAAGGGTTAGGTTTAGGGTTATGGCAAGGGTTAGGTTTAGGGTTGTGGCTAGGGTTAGGTTTAGGGTTGTGGCTAGGGTTAGGTTTAGGGTTGTGGCTAGGGTTAGGTTTAGGGTTGTGGCTAGGGCAAGGGTTAGGTTTAGGGTTATGGCTAGGGTTAGGTTTAGGATTATGGCTAGGGCAAGGTTTAGGGTTATGGCAAGGGTTAGGTTTAGGGTTATGGCAAGGGTTAGGTTTAGGGTTGTGGCTAGGGCAAGGGTTAGGTTTAGGGTTATGGCTAGGGCAAGGATTAGGTTTAGGGTTATGGCTAGGGCAAAGATTAGGTTTAGGGTTATGGCTAGGGTTAGGTTTAGGGTTATGGCTAGGGCAAGGTTTAGGGTTATGGCTAGGGCAAGGTTTAGGGTTGTGGCTAGGGTTAGGTTTAGGGTTGTGGCTAGGGTTAGGTTTAGGGTTGTGGCTAGGGCAAGGGTTAGGTTTAGGGTTATGGCTAGGGCAAGGGTTAGGTTTAGGGTTATGGCTAGGGCAAGGGTTAGGTTTAGGGTTATGGCTAGGGCAAGGGTTAGGGTTATGGCTAGGGCAAGGGTTAGGTTTAGGGTTATGGCTAGGGCAAGGTTTAGGGTTATGGCTAGGGTTAGGTTTAGGGTTGTGGCTATGGCAAGGGTTAGGTTTAGGGTTATGGCTAGGGCAAGGGTTAGGTTTAGGGTTATGGCTAGGGCAAGGGTTAGGTTTAGGGTTATGGCTAGGGCAAGGGTTAGGTTTAGGGTTATGGCTAGGGCAAGGTTTAGGGTTATGGCTAGGGTTAGGTTTAGGGTTGTGGCTATGGCAAGGGTTAGGTTTAGGGTTATGGCTAGGGCAAGGGTTAGGTTTAGGTTTATGGCTAGGGCAAGGGTTAGGTTTAGGGTTATGGCTAGGGCAAGGGTTAGGTTTAGGGTTATGGCTAGGGCAAGGGTTAGGTTTAGGGTTATGGCTAGGGCAAGGTTTAGGGTTATGGCTAGGGTTAGGTTTAGGGTTGTGGCTAGGGCAAGGGTTAGGTTTAGGGTTATGGCTAGGGCAAGGGTTAGGTTTAGGTTTATGGCTAGGGCAAGGGTTAGGTTTAGGGTTATGGCTAGGGCAAGGGTTAGGTTTAGGGTTATGGCTAGGGCAAGGTTTAGGGTTATGGCTAGGGTTAGGTTTAGGGTTGTGGCTAGGGCAAGGGTTAGGTTTAGGGTTATGGCTAGGGCAAGGGTTAGGTTTAGGGTTATGGCTAGGGTTAGGTTTAGGGTTATGGCTAGGGCAAGGGTTAGGTTTAGGGTTATGGCTAGGGCAAGGGTTAGGTTTAGCATTATGGCTAGGGCAAGGGTTAGGTTTAGTGTTTATGGCTAGGGCAAGGGTTAGGTTTAGGGTTATGTCTAGGGCAGGGTTAGGTTTAGGGCAGTGGTTCTCAACCTTTCTAGGGCCGTGACCCCTTGATAAAATTTCCCAAGTTGTGGGGACCCCTAACATAAGGTGACCAGATTCGGGGGACATATTTATTTTTACTAGTAATGGCGGCAATCAGCGACTCTGTGCCGGTCGCCGCTGTTTACCTCACAGCCTGTCAAGTCTCACTCTCCGGGCCCCGGCTGCTACTGGGTTGGGAGTGAAGGAAGATCACTCCGCCAGGGAAGGCAAGGAGATAAGCAGGCAGGCGGCTGGCCGGGACTTGAGCCAAGGCAGAAGAACATGCGAGCGGAGCTGAATGGGCACCCGAAACTGAAGAAATATTCCCTCGGCTCCGACCAGCACATGATCATCAGAAAGGGGCACAGATAATGGAAAAAAAAAATTAATTCGGATAATTTTTTTTAATTCTGCACTGACTGTCTTTGAAATTGCCCCAGCCCCTGTTCAAATCCAATCCGGGGACAGACTTGGTCCGGGGACAGTGTCCTCAGTCCGGGGACTGTCCCCAGAAACCGGGGATGTCTGGTCACCCTATTCGAACAGTAAAATTATTTTCGTAGCGTGGGTTGTCAGCACCCAAGCCAAGACGAGTAATTTGCGCCCCTAACCCACAGACATTTAATGCTTCCCGAGTCCCTTCCACTCGTACCGTATTAAAACCCCTTATGGTACATTTTAGGATGTACCACTCTTTCTCTTTGTTCTCCTTTCTTTCCCTTTTATCTCTCTCTATCCTAAATTTTTAATTCCCCCCCCCCCCCCCCATCCCTCGCTAAACCTTTGTTGTTCTTTTATTCTTTCTCTCCCTATCTTTGTTCCTCCCCCCCTCTTTTTCTCTCCCTTCCATGTATTCTCTATTTTTACTTCTTGGTGGGGGGTAGGTGGGATAAGTGGCAGTGCTGGGGGGGGGGGGGAGGTCTGATCAGCCAACTTGGCTAATCTGAGAACTGTAGTGGGGACTTTTAATGGCAACTATAATCACAGGTAGTGTTACTCACTGTGTCTCCGACTTTTTGGTGTCTCGCAGCAGTGACACCTATGCCAAAATCAGGAGATAGGGTCTCCTCCAGCCCCTCCCACTTCACATTCCTTACCAATCAGCTGACCTCTAGTCTCTGCCCCCCAGCCATGCCGTGAACTGAATGGGCGGCTGCAAAGAGGCTGAGTGGACGGACGTGGGCTCCAGGGAGAGTCCCGCTGGGCGGTCGCAAAAAGACTGGGAGAGTGGACCCCTGGCAAATCATGATTCGACCCCACACCACCACCTAAGGGTTAGGTCTAGGGTTATGGTTGGGTAAGGGTTAGGTCTAGGCAGGGCCATCGGAACAGGACAGAACAAATGCTTGGGGCCCCAAGCTGTCCTGGAATTCAGTAGCACACCCCCCCCCCCCCCAGCTTCTCTGTTTGAAGGAATTTGGGGGCCCCAAACGAAATTTTAAAACGGCCCTGGGTCTAGGGTTATGGCTAGGGCAAGGATTTTTTTTCTTGTAGAAGGGACATCAGGAACAGAGTTGGATGGACAATTTGCTTGGGAGGGGCTTCTCTGCAGAAGGGATGGGTTGGACAGCGGTCAAAAAGCAGACTATGTAATTGTTTAAACTTTACATTCATTACATTTTTTTCCATTTCTGAAACTGATTTTTTTATTTTAAGCCTGCAAAAATTTGTAAAATTTCCAGTGTGGCGGTCATAGTGAAAAGTTTGGATACTTCTAGTTTTTAGGCATATTACACCCCATTGTTGGGTCTCTGACATGGTCCCAACCGTTAACCCTTGTGCTTCTTTCTCAGGACAACCAGAAGCTCCGGGACCAGAACGATGACCTCAGTGGGCAGATTCTCAGCCTCAGCCTATATGAAGCCAAGCATCTCTTCTCCACCCAGACGAAGGCGCAGTCACTGGCAGCGGAGATCGACACCGCCTCCAAGGACGAGGTAAGATGGCTGCCTGAGGATAGCCAATTTGGCTATTGCTTTGCCCCTCCTTCCCTCTTTATAATTATATTATATCACCGCTCAGTTCTCCTGTACACTACATCTCTTGTGAGGGTCTGTCTCTAATTTTCTTGGCCCCTGTCATCCTAGGTAAGGTGGAGGGGCTGCCACCCAGAATTGCCTATTGTGGAACCCCTCAAATTTACTGTTGGGGTTTACTGCTACCCAGAATTCCTTGTTATTATCTCTTCCCATCCTTCACACAGGGGTAGTTTGGGTCGAGAATTCTGTTATTCCTGGCCTAGTAGGGGCACTGCTACCTTGAATTCTATGCTATGACCCCCTCTCAGGAGTAGTTTAGTTACAGAATTCTGTTATTCCTGGCCTGGTGTGTGTGTGGGGGGGGGGGGGGGCACATCCAAAATTGGGGGACCTGCTTATATCCCCAGGTATAGGGGGCTGCCCCCTAGAATACTCTGTTATTGGCCCTGCATTGGTATAGAGATTTATTAATCTGATTTTTCTTTCTTTTTTTCTTCAGCTGATGGAAGCTTTGAAGGAACAAGAGGAGATCAACCTGCGTTTGCGGCAATACATGGACAAGATTATTCTGGCTATCCTGGACCATAATCCCTCCATCCTGGAGATCAAACAGTGACCGGTTCACTCCGCTGACACTCATCACACTCCATTGACTGTCCTGTCCTTGTCTAGGAATAGGTCTTCTAGATTCAATGTCCTTGTAGTGCGCTCCGGGGACCAACCTGCACACTGATCCCCATGTTTCCCCTCCAAGACACTTTAAGACTTGACGCTGCTACAGCACGCCTGGATTAACCTGGAAGAACCTGGTATGATTGGAAATATGGATGCCATGGCTGACTCCTGGATTAACCTAGAAGAACCTGGTATGATTGGAATGATAGATGTCATGACTAATGCCTGGATGAACCTGGTATGGCTGGGACGATGGATGTCATGGCTGATGCCTGGATGAAGTTGGAAGAACCTGGTATGACTAGGACGATGAATGTCATGGCTGACACCTGGATGAACCTGGTATGGCTGGGACGATGGATGTTATGGCGGACACCTGGATGAACCTGGTATGACTAGGACGATGAATGTCATGGCTAACACTTGGATGAACCTGGTATGACTGGAACAATGGATGTCATGGCTGACACCTGGATGAACCTGGTATGGCTGGGACGATGAATGTCATGGCTGACGCCTTGATGAAGTTGGAAGAACCTGGTATGACTGGAACGATGGATATCATGGCATGATGGGAAGACGCCTGATTATGACATGACTCTACCTCTTGTTGGCCTTCACATTCTGTTTGAGATGAATTTGTGGGACCCGTTCAGTCTGATGTTTCCAGAAAAGGTCAAAATCCAGATTGCAGCTCTGACCCCCCCCTACAAGGAGGAGCGGGGCCGTGTGTCGTGTGATCCCTTTCCTCACCTAAATTACTCCGCCCACAATAGCAGGGTGCTCCCCACTTCCCAATTGCCACAGCACCAGAACCTCACCCCTCTGAGTTTCATTCCTCATTGCCTGGCAACCGCTTCCCTTGCTGAATATTGCTTGTGGAAAATGCAGCAGGAGAAGTGAGACGCTGTGTTGGGGAACACAACTATAATTCTATTGTAGGAAGTCCCAGCAGATACTAGAAGCTATTATAATCCACCTAAGGCTAAAATATTGCTGCTTGCTAGGGTGACCCTATAAATAACAACAAAAATGGAAATACATCTGTACAAAAAATAGTCCCTGTGTGAGAAGCATCGGGTGAAAGCTGATCTTTTTCAACTCCTGGCAGGTGACGTCCCTTGTGATGAAGACACCATTACAGAAGTAACCTGTAGCCCTGAAAGCACAGCTGCTTCCATCTGAGGCTTCTCACACAAGTATAGAGTTTTGGGACAGTATAAAATGTAATGTTTATATACACAGTCACACCCACCCACCCCTGTATGCACTACTAATATTCACCACAAGAGGGCTATAGAGGGTATGGTGCACACAAACCTGCAATATTCACCACAAGAGGGCGATAGAGGGCATGGTGCACACCAGAAGAGGGCACACTGCACACAGACCCTGCAATGTTCACCAAAAGAGGGCGATCGAGGGTACGGTGCACACAGACCCTGCAATATTCACCAGAAGAGGGCGATAGAGGGCACACTGCACACAGACCCGCTCCGGTCCTCCTGTGGGCTGTATATAGAACCGGCCAGTATGTTTCAATACTGAATGTATAGCAGATTTTACACAGATAACGTCTTGCACTCATTAATGTTGTTGGGTTCACTGGCGCTGTGCTTTCCGCCTGTACACCGCCACCCCCTATGGTGCCATCCTTCACTGTACATATGTAAATAAATGGAAGTTTCTACACTTTGTGCCACATTGATAATTTCAGAGATTTTGTGTTCTTTCTACGGATAGGTGGTGTGTCGTGTCGGAGGGGCGTTGTGAAGGACCCACTACAAGTGATGTATTGGGGTGTTCTGGGGAGGGGTACCAAATAACACCCTCAGAGAATTATCCTGAAAGCTCTACAGTCAATGGGTTGGATGAGGGGCTCATCACGCCTTGTGATGTCACCTACATCCTTTACATAGGACAGGTACTCTTTGGCACCCATGATTCCTGCCCACCCTTTATAGATGATTGCACTAATGACATCACACAGTTAATGATAAACGCCCCTCCGACATTCATGAATTGTGTTATGTTTACAATTTGTGTAAATAAATGATTTGACTTCTGTGTGGTCTCTGTGTGCTTCTATACATTGTGTGTATGGGGGGGGGGGTCTGATCACATGAGTCAGCCGTCACCCCTCTCACCATAAAGAGGACCCTAGCAGTGGGTCCGGGGGCCACACCAGACACAGCCCTAATATTGGCACTGAGCGGAGCTGGCCTTGCTTAATGTACTATGAACTGGTAGCTGGAGTTCGGGTGGTGTCATATGAGGGAGGGGGTAGGGGGAAGACAAAGTCATATGAGGGGGGGGCATAGCTCTCAACTGTCCCGGATTTGGAGGGACTGTCTCTGATTTTAAACAATGTCCCTCTATCCCTCCTCTTTTGTCTCTCATGTTGCTCTGATCTATATACTTGTATATAAAATGCATTATTTATCTCCCAGTGCAAAACCTTTCATCCAATTTCTAAATTGGCGCATTTGTAAATTTCAAAAGTATAAAGGAATAGCAGTTGTAAAAAAACTGATAAAGTCATATTGGGGTGGGAGCAGGGGGCAGACAAAGTCATATTGGGGTGGTGGCAGACAGTCATATTGAGTTGGTGGCAGACAAAGTCCTATTGAGTTGGTGGCAGATAGTCAGTCATATTGGGGCGGTGGCAGGTGGCAGGCGGCAGGCAAAGTCATATTGGGTTGAGGGCAGATGGCAGACAAAGTCATATTGGGGTGGAGGCAGGTGGCAGACAGTCATATTAGGGCAGGGGCAGACAAAGTCATATTGGGGTGGGAGCAGGGGGAAGACAAAGTCATATTGGGTTGGGAGCAGGGGGAAGACAAAGTCATATTGGGGTGGGAGCAGGGGGAAGACAAAGTCATATTGGGTTGGGAGCAGGTGGCAGACAAAGTTATATTGGGGTGGGAGCAGGGGTCAGGCAAAGTCATACTGGGGTGGGAGCAGGGGGCAGACAAAGTAATATTGGGGGAGAGGCAGGGAGCAGACAAAGTCATATTAGGGTGGGGGCAGATGGCAGACAAAGTCATATTAGGATGGGAACCAGGGGCAAAGTCCTATTGGGGTGGGAGCAGGAGGCAGACAAATTCATAGTGGGGTGGTGGCAGATAAAGTCATATTGGGTTGGGGGTAGGTGGCAGACAAAGTCATATTGGGGTGGGAGCAGGGGGAAGACAAAGTCATATTGGGTAGATGGAGGGATCCGAGTAGTTTCAAAAACAAAAAATGCACCTCATCCCAGGTAAATAGGTATAGAAAAGGAGGAGAAAATTGGATTATAGCGGTGCTAAGATATCACAATGTCAACATCATTAAATTTTAATTATTTATTAAAATATCATGTAGATTTTATACAAAATACATAAAAGCAAGAAAGAAAATTCATAAAAGCAGAGAGAGCAAACAGATATCATAAACTTTCTGGGTCGCTGATATTCCCAATTAAGGTATAATGGTGGTCGGGTAAGATGTCATATCCCTATATATTTCGCCAATCTTGGCTTCCTCAGGGGAGTACGCCATGACCACCAAACTTTAAACAGCCAGCTCTAACAAAAAATCAAACAAATAAAATAAATAGTTACATATAACATTTAGGCCTCATGCCCACGGACGTTTTTACAGTCGCGTTTGAGCGTTTTTTACAGCTTAAAAACGCCTGTCCATGTTAGTCTATAGCTTCATGCCCACCTAGGCGTTTTTGAGCTGCAAATAGCATAGGCGTTTTTAAACTGTAAAAAAAAAAACAGGACCAGTGCGTTCCTTGGCGTCGGCGTTAGGCATAAAAAAAAGTGAAGCGTTAAAAAAACGCGCAAAAACGCCGCAATTTCGTTTTTGAGCTCTGGCGGGTTTTTGTTTTTTTTTCGAAAAAAGTACAAAGTCGAAAAATATATACAATAACATGGACAGGTGTTTTTAAGCTGTAAAAAACGCGGCTGTAAAAACGTCCGTGGGCATGAGGCCTAACATTGCACACATGTAAAAAGGTGCACTGCCAAAGTCACCGATAAGGGAGCCCACCTTTGCTTGGCCCGGGCAAGGGGAACCTACATGTGGAGCCTGTCAGAAACCATGAATCAGACCGAGACAGAAGTACTATCACACTTGTTTAAAAATAAAAAAGGTAAACAGAGTAAGCGTAGTCAAAACATAGCCAGAGTTCAGTAATCGGATCGGGTAGTCGGCCAAGCCAATGTCCAAGAGCCAGCAATAAAGGTAGTACAGCAAGCAGGCTCTGTAGCCAGAGGGGACGTCAGTCAAGCAGGTCTTCAACTGGAACGCAGGAGAAAGTCTCTTGTGATGTTAACACAGGCGAAGGCGAAGAGCAAATGAACTGGAAGTCCTTAAGTAGGCAGAGCTGACGAGCGGATCATCAACAGGTGGATCACTGTGGAGAGATGGAAGCTGACAATTAGCTGACAGCTGAGCTGCCAGCACAGAGAAGGAAGGGCTGAACCCAGCCCTGACAGTAACCCCTCCTCAATGACCCCTCCCCCTTGGAGGACCACCGGGCTTGAGGGGAAAACGTCTATGGAAATCACGGAGGAGGACAGAGGCATGTACGTCCGAGGATGGGACCCAAGAGCGTTCCTTCCGGACCGTACCCCTTCCAATGCACCAGGTACTGAATGCGCCTACGGGAGTCGACAATGGACTGTACTTCATACTCCTCATGGTTCTCAACCTGTATAGGGTTAGAACGTGGCACCGAGGTGGTAAAACGGTTGCAGACTAAAGGTTTCAATAAGGAGACATGAAACACATTAGAGATACGCATACTGGAAGGAAGGTCCAACGCGTAAGCCACTGGGTTTATCCTGCGGAGGATACGAAAAGGCCCAATAAACCGAGGTGCGAACTTCAGAGAAGGAACACGAAGTCAGAGGTTGCGAGATGACAGCCGGACCCTGTCCCCGACCTGATAGGAAGGCGCAGGCAGGCGTCTGCGGTCAGCATGGAGTCTGTACCTTTCGCTAGCCTGTCGCAAAGCCTCCTGGACTTTTACCCAAGTGGAACGAAGACCACGGAGATGTTCCCTTTAACGCAGGAATACACTGAGGAACAAACGAGTCAGGCAAAATGGAAGGTTGGAAACCATAATTCGCCATAAAACGGGGACAAACGGGAAGCAGAATTCAGAGCGCTATTGTGAGCAAACTCCGCCCATGGTAAGAGGTCTGACCAGTTGTTGTGATGGTCAGAAATATAGCAACACAGGAATTGCTCCAAGGACTGATTGGCTCGTTCTGCGGCCCCATTAGACTGTGGGTGATACGCAGAGGAGAAAGCAAGCTGAATTCCCAACTGTGCACAAAAGGCTCGCCAGAACCGGGACACAAACTGACTTCCCTTGTCAGAGACCATGACCTTGGGTAGGCCAGGTAAATGAAAGATCTCCCGAGCAAAAATGGAAGCCAGTTCCTTATACGTAGACGAATACAGTGAGACATTTTCGAGAACCGGTCTACCACCATAAGGATAACTGTGTTGCCCTGGGAGCTGGGTAACTCCACAATGAAATCCATAGACAGGTGGGTCCAGGGCCTCTCACCATTGGGTATGGGTTGTAGGAGGCCCACTGGAAGGTGTCGTGGAGTCTTACTCTGAGAACACACAGAACAGGCAGCTACGAAGGCAGCTACATCGGCACATAGACTAGGCCATCAGAATTGTTGGGAAATGGCCCAAAAGAGTTGATTTTTCCCAGGGTGGCCAGCAGCCTTGGGAGAATGGTAAGTCTGGAGCACAGCAGTACGGAGACTCTCGGGAACAAAGCAGCGGTCACAAGGTTTCTCAGGAGGGGCATCGACCTGAGCAGCCAGAATTTTGTCACCCAAAGGAGAAGTGAGACTGATGCGAACCGTAGCCAGAATACGATCAGGAGGAATCACAGGAACCGGAACCGACTCCATCTTGGAAGTGGGGGAAAATTGTCGTGACAAGGCGTCAGCCCTTACATTCTTAGTACCGGGTAAGAATGAGACAATGCAATTGAAACTCGACATGAAAAGAGCCCATCGTGCCCTTCCGGGAGAGAGGCGCTTAGCCTCAGACAAGAATGTGAGATTCTTATGGTCAGTAAGAATGAGAACCGGCACAGTGGTACCTTTGAGGAGATGTTTCCATTCTTTCAGGGCTAAAAAGATCGCCAAAAGCTCTCTGTCACCAATCTCGGAATTGCACTCCACAGGTGACAATTTCTTGAAAAAGTAGCCACACGGATGCATAGCGCTGTCAGAGCTAGGACGTTGAGACAGAAGAGCACCAACTCCAGTATCAGAAGCATCGACTTCAAGGATAAAAGGCAACGTGAGATCAGGATGTGCCAACACAGAAGCAGAAACAAAGGTAGTCTTAAGACTCTCAAAAGCCCTAATGGACTCTGAAGACCAACTATGTGGGTTACCGTCCTTTCTGGTCATATCAGTCAGGGGCTTGACCAGAGACGAGAAGTTACAAATAAACTTCCGATAATAGTTGGCGAAGCCAAGAAAGCGCTGCAGAGAACGTAAACCCATGGGTCAAGGCCACTGTAGGACAGCAGAAAGTTTCTCTGGGTCCATCGAAAAACCAGCCGTGGAAATTACATAACCCAGGAATTTAACCTGTTCACGATGGAAGTCGCACTTCTCCAGTTTACAATAGAGATTGTTCTCTCTTAGTTTCTGAAGCACTCGACAGACATCTGTGTGGTGGCTCTCCAGGGACTTGGAAAATATGAGGATATCGTCGAGATAAACCACCACACATAACTGCAACAAGTCTCGGAGGACATCGTTAATAAACTCCTGGAAAACTGCCGGTGCATTACAGAGGCCAAAAGGCATTACGAGATACTCATAATGACCTGTTCTGGTATTAAACGCAGTTTTCCACTCGTCACCTCCTTAATCCTGACGAGATTGTATGCCCCTCTTAAATCAAGCTTCGCGAAGACCATTGCTCCCTTGAGGCGGTCAAATAACTCCGTAATCAACGGGATCGGATAGGCATTCTTAATGGTGAAACGATTGAGACCCCTATAATCGATACAAGGTCTCAGTTCACCACTCTTCTTCTTCACAAAAAATAAACCAGCACCGGAAGAAGATGAGGATTTGCGGATGAAACCTTGAGAAAGTGCGTCTGCAACATACTCCTCCATGGCCTTATTCTCCAAGACCGACAAAGGGTAAACCCGGGCCACGAGGGGGAATGGCACCAGGTTGAAGGTGCAATCATACGACCGGTGTGGAGGCAACGTACCGGCTTGACCTTTGTCAAAGACATCGCTAAAATCGCGGTACTCCTGCGGCAGGGAGGAGAGTGAAGAGGTGCACAGAGCCTTGGCTACCTTCTGGAAGCATCTCTCACTGCACTGTGGCGACCAGGACAGAACCTCAGCACAAAGCCAATCAAAAGATGGGTTGTGCCTCTGTAACCAAGGATAACCAATAACCAGCGGAAATTTAGGTGAGGAAATAACTTGGAATTGGATTCTCTCATGGTGAAGAGCCCCTACGGCCATGGACCACAGAACAGTCTCATGAGTCACATGGGCAGGCTGTAGAGGTCTCCCGTCAAGAGCCTCAATGGCAAGTGGAGTGTCACGCAGCTGCAGCGGAATCGAGTGCTTAGACACAAAGGCAGCATCAATGAACAGGCCTGCAGCCCCGGAGTCAATTAGAGCTGGTATCTCGATAGATGACTCAGCCCAAGATAGGGTAACCAAAACCAGGGGCTTATCCTTCTGGGAAACTGGAGACGAAACAACGCCACCTAAGGTTTGTCCATGACAGGACCTCAAGGTTCGGGCGTTCCCTGGACGGGTAGGACAAGACTTCAAAAAGTGACCGGCCTGGCCACAATAAAGGCACAATCTCTCCCTCCTCCTAAGGGCTCTCTCATCCGCAGAGAGACGCGTGAAGCCCAAGTGCATGGGTTCATCTTCACAGGCCGACTCAGTACCAGGAGGCATGGGAGGTGAGGGAGGCAAGGGTGGGACTGCAAAGCTCGGAGACAAACATACAGGAGGCTTCCGCAAGCGCTCCTTAACAGAGGGTCTTTCTCTGACTCTGGAGTGAATGAGGATGGCAAATGTGTTCAACTTCTCCAGCTCAGTGGGTATATCTCGGGCTGCTATCTCATCCTTGATGTTATCCAAGAGACCATGAGGAAAAGCAACCATGAGGACCTCATTGTTCCAAGCAACCTCTGCTGCCAGAGTATGGAATTCAATGGCGCAATCGGCAACAGTTCTCGTACTCTGTTTGATGGACATGAGGCTCTTGGCAGCAGAAGCGGAGCGTGCGGGAACGTCAAATACCCTTTTGAAGGAAGCCACAAATTCTGGGTAACTCAGGACCACGGGTTTTTGCGTCTCCCATAGAGGGTTTGCCCAGGCCAAGGCTCTCTCAGAAAGCAAAGATATCACGAAACCCACTTTGCTTCTGTCCGTGGGAAACGCGTGGGGCAGCATCGCAAAATATATCTAAACCTGGTTGAGAAAACCTCTGCATTGGATTGGATCGCCCCCAAATCGCTGGGGAAGCGGGGCGGAACCAGACATACCTCTAATAGAGGAAATACCCGAGGCGGGTGCCTGCACAGAGACTGGAGCAGCAGCAGGGTCTGCCTGCACAGGGACTACCTGGAGAAGCCACAGTGGAATATTCTAGACGAGCCGTGCGACTCAGGAGCATCTGTATCGCCGTGGCAAACTGATCCATGCGGTGATCCAGGTCATCCAATCTGGAAAAAATATTATTAACAAGTGGATTGGCTGCATCTTCTGAATTCATGGCCTTCGCCTACTGTCATAAACCATGAATCAGACCGAGACAGAAGTGCAGTTAAATCACACTTGTTTAATAATAAATAATAAAAAAGGTAAACAGAATAAGCGTAGTCAAAACATAGCCAGAGTTCAGTAACCGGATCAGGTAGTCGGCCAAGCCAAAGTCCAAGAGCCAGCGATAAAGGTAATAGAACAGCAAGCAGGATCCGTAGCCAGAGGGGACAGCAGTCAAGCAGGTCTTTAACTGGAAAGCAGGCGAAAGTCTCTTGTGATGTTAACACAGGCGAAGGCGAAGAGCAAATGAACTGGAAGTCCTTAAGTAGGCAGAGCTGACGAGCGGATCATCAACAGGTGGATCACTGTGGAGAGATGGAAGCTGGCAATTAGCTGACAGCTGAGCTGCCAGCACAGAGAAGGAAGGGCTGAACCCAGCCCTGACAGAGCCCCACATGGAGTGTGTAGAAGGATGTCCAAACACGTGGGATCGTGCCAAGAGCAATGTTCAGCCGTAGGGGGCAAAAAAGACCCAGCTATAGGGAACAGAGAACCTAATGAATACTGAGTTCCTGACATACAAGTCATTGAAAGAAACAAATAGGAGGCCAGCGGGCTCAAAAAGACTTACTCTGTTTGATATGTTTAAAGCATAGACAATGGCGGGGCAGCCAGAATTGATTTTCAAATATAAATGCCAAAGAGCAGTTGGTTGAGGGCCAATCTGGCAAGTCAGCACACACTGGAAAAGATGAATTAAAAAATAAGGATGGAGATTTATTATTTTCAAAGAGTGTTTTTCAGAAAGAAGGAAAACATTTAAATGGTATAGAGAATGTATCCCACATGTTTGGATATCCTTCTACACACTCCATGTGTGGGCTCCACATGTAGGTTCCTCTTGCCCGGGCCAAGCAAAGGTGGGCTCCCTTATCGGTGACTTTGGCAGTGCACCTTTTTACATGTGTGCAATGTAAATGTTATATGTAACTGTATCTCTTATATTTGTTTGTGATTTTTTGTTAGAGCTGGCTGTTTAAAGTTTGGTGGTCATGGCGCACTCCCCTGAGGAAGCCAAGATTGGCGGAATATATAGGGATATGACATCTTACCCGACCACCATTATACCTTAATTGGGAATATCAGCGACCCAGAAAGTTCATGATATCTGTTTGCTCTCTCTGCTTTTATGAATTTTCTTTCTTGCTATTATGTATTTTGTATAAAATCTACATGATATTTTAATAAATAATTAAAATTTAATGATGCTGACATTGTGATATCTTAGCACCGCTATAATCCCATTTTCTCCTCCTTTTCTAAAGTCATATTGGGGGAGGGGCAGGGGGCAGACAAAGTCATATTGGGGTGGGAGCAGGGGGCAGACAAAGTCATATTGGGGTGGGAGCAGGGGGCAGACAAAGTCATATTGGGGTGGTGGCAGACAAAGTCATACTGGGGTGGGAGCAGGGGACAAAGTCATATTGGGGTGGTGGCAGGTGGCAGACAAAGTCATACTGGGGTGGGAGCAGGGGACAAAGTCATATTGGGGTGGAGGCAGGTGGCAGACAAAGTCATACTGGGGTGGGAGCAGGGGACAAAGTCATATTGGGGTGGAGGCAGGTGGCAGACAGTCATATTGGGGTGGAGGCAGGTGGCAGACAGTCATATTGGGGTGGGAGCAGGGGGCAGACAAAGTGATATTGGGGGAGGGGCAGACAGTCTGAACAGGGATAAGGATTTGCAGGGTCATTAGCATGGCTCACCAGGCCTGACACTTACCTTGAGTAGAGTTTGCCGTGGTGCGGCCTGTCTGTGTGCAGGATCTGGTGTTGGTCAGTAGGTGACGTACCTGAGAAGAGAAGACAAAGAGAGCATAGTCACCCTCTCCTCCTCACTCTGGAGATGGGTAGAGTACATGACCACAATTAACATGCACTGCTTGTTCCAAACAAATGAATGTGAGGGGGAAAGGGAGAGGTCATGGGAGCTCATGGAGGACATTGGATGGAAGCAGAAAACCTCAGTAAGAAATGATTTCCCAAAAATGTAGATGACAGGCCCAATAAATAGTGGATGTGTACGGATGATTTTAGGAGGATATGGATATCATTTAATGTCAGTTTAGGGATTTGGACCAATCAGACGTGGCGTGATGAAGTGGGAGTACAGCCAGGATGGGGAGGAGCCTCCAGAGATCACATGATCCTATGATCCTGGAGAGAGCCCTAAACACAGGAGTGTCCTGCCTGGGTACATTATATACCTTGTGGGGGCAGGTCCAAAGGGGGAGGAGCACCTGTGGTAGTGAGAGCGGGGGGGGGTTACACCACACATCAACCAATAATCTCCTGACCGACGTCACTCTATATATTACAGGTACTTAATTCACATATATACACCGTATACTCACATCAGTCACTGACCCAAGGAGCTTACGCTCTAATGTCCCATTTCACCTTCATACATCATTATTATTATAGGGAGGATGTGAAGGTGATTTGTTAGAAGTCACAGTGTGAAAGTTCCCCCCCCCCCCTATGTTGGCTCTATACTGTCAGGGCCCCCCCCCCATTATAGTATGTAAAGAATAAAGGGGCACACCACCCTCCTCCTTGGCTCTTGGTGTGGATGGAGTTGGAGGAATGATGGACCATGATTAGATCCACCCAACACTCCAGTATATATATAGTGTCATACCCCCTGTATACACTCCTCCAGTATATATATATATAGTGTCATACCCCCTGTATACACTCCTCCAGTATATATATATATAGTGTCATACCCCCTGTATACACTCCTCCTGTATATATATATATAGTGTCATACCCCCTGTATACACTCCTCTATTGTATATATATATATATATAGTGTCATACCCCCTGTATACACTCCTCTAGTATATATATATAGTGTCATACCCCCTGTATACACTCCTCCAGTATATATATATAGTGTCATACCCCCTGTATACACTCCTCCAGTATATATATATAGTGTCATACCCCCTGTATACACTCCTCCTGTATATATATATAGTGTCATACCCCCTGTATACACTCCTCTAGTATATATATATATATATATATATATATATATATATATATATAGTGTCATACCTCTTGTATACACTCCTCCAGTATATATATATATATATATATATATATATATATATATATATATATATATATATAGTGTCATTCCTCCTGTATACACTCCTCCAGTATATATATATAGTGTCATTCCTCCTGTATACACTCCTCCAGTATATATATATATATATATATATATATATATATAGTGTCATACCCCCTGTATACACTCCTCCAGTATATATATATATAGTGTCATACCTCCTGTATACACTCCTCCAGTATATATATATAGTGTCATACCTCCTGTATACACTCCTCCAGTATATATATATATATATATATATATATAGTGTCATTCCTCCTGTATACACTCCTCCAGTATATATATATAGTGTCATACCTCCTGTATACACTCCTCCAGTATATATATATAGTGTCATTCCTCCTGTATACACTCCTCCAGTATATATATATAGTGTCATACCTCCTGTATACACTCCTCCAGTATATATATATATATATATATATAGTGTCATTCCTCCTGTATACACTCCTCCAGTATATATATATAGTGTCATACCTCCTGTATACACTCCTCCAGTATATATATATATATATATATATATATATATATATATATATATATATATATATAGTGTCATACCTCCTGTATACACTCCTCCAGCATATATATATATATATAGTGTCATACCTCCTGTATACACTCCTCCAGTATATATATATATATATATATATATAGTGTCATTCCTCCTATATACACTCCTCCAGTATATATATATATATATATATATATATATATATATATAGTGTCATACCTCCTGTATACACTCCTCCAGTATATATATATATATATATATATATATATATATAGTGTCATACCTCCTGTATACACTCCTCCAGTATATATATATATTGTGACAGCAGGAAGGTAAAGTCACCTGGTTGCATCCAGGGGGGTAGATATATTTCGCCCAGATTCAGGCTTTACGCCGACTTATACAACTAGGTGGAGAGTTGTATAAGCCCAGCTGAGGCTAGTGGGCTCATGGATGACTCATACCTCTAGGGAGAGTGTGGGGCGTCGTGCAGACAGGGAGTTGATGAGACCAGCTGAAGCTTGTCAGCTCATTTAGGCCTCTATAAGAACTCCCAGATTCATTAGGTGTTAGCTCATGCCTGGAACCAGACCTGTGTGGACTGTCTAGGGAGAGTGAACCCCTGTGCGGTGAGACAAAGCCTGTGTGGCTATTTGCTTGGACATTTAAAACCAGGGACTTAGGGACTAGGACAGCACTAGGCTGATCCCAGTTGTTAGTTAGGAAACCTGTATGTTTAGTCAGAGGTCAAGTTGACCAGGATTTATTTTGTTTATGTTTCTTTTGCTTTGCTGTGTTTTGTCACTGTAAATAGAAAATAAACCGCACCTTTTTGATTTTGAAAACCACAACCTCCGTTTGCTGGGCCTGTTTTTGTGTGGGGAGCCCATCCCGGGGGTCACACACACCCGCTGCCGAGCTAACCCCCTCACAGTTGGTGGAGAACCAGTGGCAGTTTTTTGTTAAGCCAGCATGGAGGAGATACTGAAGCAGCTGGCTCTAGCAAATGCCAATCAACAGCAGACAAATGCAGGTTTGCAAAAGAGCCTTGCAGCTCAACAACAGAACTTCGCAGCCCAGCAGCAAGCTCATCAACAGAGCCTTGCAGCCCAGCAGCAAGCTCACCAACAGAGTCTGGAAGCTCAGCAACAAGCCCAGCAGCAATCTGAGGCCCGCTTCATAGACCTGTTACAGAAGCAAGAGCAGAGACTACAACAAATGGAAGCAGTAATGCAGCAACGTCCGCAGACCAGTGAGGAAAGCCGTCCCACTAATACCGCGTCCTTTGCGGTGAGTCGTTTATTGACAAAAATGACTGGAGAGGATGATCCAGAGGTATTTTTGACCACATTTGAAAGGACTGCTGAAAGAGAAAAGTGGCTTGAGGAGCAGTGGGCTGGACTGGTGGCTCCTCTGTTAACTGGTGAATCGCAGAAGGCTTACTATGACCTAGAGCCTGACCAAGCAAAAGACTATGTGATGCTAAAAGCTGAAATATTGGCAAGGCTGGGTGTCACCCTGGCTGTCCGGGCTCAGCGTGTGCATAACTGGACTTTCCAGCTTGGAAAACCCCCCAGGTCTCAAATGTATGATCTCATTCACCTGAGCAGAAAGTGGCTACAGCCAGAGACTTTGTCCGCACCAAAGATTGTGGAACGTGTTGTAATGGATCGGTTTTTGAGAGCTCTTCCTACTGCCATCCAAAAGTGGGTAAGCCATGGAGACCCAGAGACGGCCGATGGTCTTGTGGATCGTGTGGAGAAATACTTGGCTACAGAGAACCTGACGGCCTCTTCCAGAGACACTCGGACTTTCCACCCTAAGACCAGACCATCCCCAGGGGCGGATAAGAGGATTCCAAGGGGTGAGGGTGGAGAGAGTGAGAGGGTGGGAGCTCTACCCCAAGTTTGGCGAGAACAGCCTGGGAAATCAGCGGCTCAAGAGGCGGCAAGAAGGATCGTTTGCTACCGCTGCCGGCAAGCGGGACATATTGCAGCCAATTGCCCGGTTGTGGAGGAACCCATGCAGTGTGACTTTCTGACGGGCAGACGTCAGTCGCTGTGTGCGACAGTCGCATGCACTGCCATTCGAGGAACTGAGAAACATTTATGCAAAATGTGTGTTAATGGTAGAAATGTTGTGGTATTGCTGGATTCAGGTAGCCTTGTGACCCTGATAAAGGCTGAGTTAGTTAAAACAGAGGTCTTTGGGAATAGCAAGGTAGCTGTTATTTGTGTGCATGGGGACACCCGAGAGTATCCAGTGACTACAGTGTGTTTCGAGACCCCCAAAGGTACCCTCTCTCATCCAGTGGGCTTAGTATCTCAGTTACCGCATGACGCCATTGTGGGAAGGGATTTTCCGAAGTTCTGGGAACTGTGGGATGATCCTGAGCCCCCCACTGGTGCCCCTATGTACCAGGAATGTGATAGCCAGAACTCCCCTGAGAGTGGTGAGGACTCTCCGGAATTTCCCTTATCAGTATTGGCAGGGGAGACTCAAGAAACTGGAGAGGAGCCCACCTCCTCAGACGAAAACCTACCGTCTGTGGAGTTTTCTGATCTTGAGGTTCACAGGGAAAACTTTGCCACAGAACAGTTGAAAGACCCCGCCCTAATAAAGGCACGGGAAAACGTAGTGAAAATAGATGGCGAGTTAGTGAACCCAGATAATACCTGCACTTACCCATACTTCAGCGTAGAGAAGGACCTACTGTATCGGGTGGCAAAAAGGGCAGAAGAAACCGTTGAGCAGCTTGTGGTGCCCAAACCTTACAGGAAGTTGGTGTTGGAGTTGGCCCATGGGCACATTCTTGGAGGTCATCTGGGGACAGAGAAAACCCGAGAGAGGATATTACAGAGATTCTATTGGCCGGGGGTGATGAAGGACATAGAAAATTATTGTTCCTCCTGCCCTGTGTGTCAGAGGTCGGCCCCGATGCCACATTTCCGTAGCCCGCTGGTCCCTCTACCCATCATTGAGGTCCCGTTTGAGAGGATCGCCATGGATTTGGTAGGGCCTATAATCAAGTCCGCTAGGGGGCACCAGTACATATTAGTTATAATGGACTATGCCACCCGTTATCCAGAAGCGATCCCTCTCCGAAATACCTCGGCCAAAACCATAGCCAAAGAGCTATCTCTTGTGTTTAGCCGGGTGGGTATTTGTAAAGAACTGCTTACGGACCAAGGTACACCCTTTATGTCCCGGGTTATGAAGGAGCTGTGTAAATTGTTCAAAGTGAGAGTTCTCCCCACAGGAGTGTGATTGAGCATGTCGCCCTGATGCAAGACCGAATTGCACAGGTAATGCCCATCGTGAAGGAACATTTGGCCCAAGCGCAGTTAGCACAGCAGAGAGTGTACAACCGTGGAGCCAAGACCCGTACCTTTTCCCCGGGGGATAGGATACTGGTACTTGTCCCTACGGTTGAAAGTAAATTCCTTGCCAAATGGCAAGGCCCCTATGAGATAATGGAAAAAGTGAGCGAAGTGAATTACAAGGTCAGACAACCAGGAAGGCGAAAGCCCGAACAGATCTATCACGTTAATCTGTTGAAAGCCTGGAGGGATAGAGAGTCCCTAGTCGCAGACACTTGGTCACCAGCTCAAACTGGTTGCGTGATTCCTGAGGTTGGAATAGCAGCCACCTTGTCACAACCCCAACAACAGGAGGTTAAGGAGTTTGTGCTTTGCAACAAGGAGGTATTCTCTGAGCTGCCGGGACAAACATCTGGGGTAGAGCATGACATCATTACCCCGCCCGGTGAAAGGGTGAAGTTAAAACCCTATCGGATCCCAGAGGCCCGACGGGAGGCAATACGGGAGGAAGTACAGAAAATGCTGAACTTAGGGGTGATAGAGGAGTCCCAAAGTGATTGGTCTAGTCCCATTGTGTTGGTGCCTAAACCGGATGGGAGCTGGCGATTTTGTAACGATTTTCGTCAGTTGAACAAAGTTACAAAATTTGACACCTACCCCATGCCACGTATAGATGAGTTGATCGACCGGCTGGGAACAGCCCGATACATGACGACTCTTGACCTCACAAAAGGGTATTGGCAAATCCCCCTGGCCAAGTCGGCCAAAGAGAAAACCGCATTTGTAACCCCAGACGGGGCGTTCCAATATAAAAGAATGCCGTTCGGGTTACAGAATGCGCCGGCCACATTCCAGCGGAAAATGGACCAGATGCTGAGGCCCCATCGGAAGTATGCTGCGGCTTACCTGGATGACGTAATTGTCCATAGCACAGATTGGGCCTCACATCTGCCAAAAGTGCAAGCAGTCCTGGACTCTGTTCGGGAAGCGGGGTTTACGGCTAACCCCAAGAAGTGTACCATTGGGCAGGAGGAGGCCAAATATCTTGGGTACACCATTGGGAGGGGAGTAATAAAACCCCAACTCAACAAAGTCGAGGCCATCCAGAGTTGGCCACGTCCCAACAGCAAGAAGCAGGTACGAGCCTTTCTGGGAATCACTGGGTATTATCGGCGATTCATTCCCCACTTTGCTTCTAAGGCTGTGCCCCTAACCAACCTGACGAAGGGGAAAGGGTCGGTCATGATTAAATGGACCCCCGAGGCTGAGGCAGCATTCCAATTCTTGAAACAAGCCTTATGTAGCCAGCCAGTGTTGTACTCACCCGACTTCTCTAAAGACTTTGTCGTACAAAGTGATGCGTCAGATGTGGGGTTAGGAGCAGTATTGTCCCAGGTCTGGAACGGGGAAGAGCACCCAGTCATTTACCTCAGCAGGAAGTTGAAGTCCCATGAGGTAAATTACGCCACCGTTGAAAAGGAGTGTTTAGCGGTGAAGTGGGCTCTAGATTCCCTTCGGTACTACCTGCTAGGTAGGCACTTTGACATGGTTACGGATCACGCTCCGTTAAAGTGGATGGCTCAAAACAAGGAAACAAATAGAAGAGTGAATAGGTGGTTCCTGGCCCTCCAGGAATTCAACTTCACAGTAAAGCATCGCCCTGGCGTTCAAATGGGGAATGTGGATGCTTTGTCTCGAGTACATGAATGCCTGATTGCTGGTGTTCCAACCCCGAGGTTAAAACAAGAGGGGGGGGGTATGTGACAGCAGGAAGGTAAAGTCACCTGGTTGCATCCAGGGGGGTAGATATATTTCGCCCAGATTCAGGCTTTACGCCGACTTATACAACTAGGTGGAGAGTTGTATAAGCCCAGCTGAGGCTAGTGGGCTCATGGATGACTCATACCTCTAGGGAGAGTGTGGGGCGTCGTGCAGACAGGGAGTTGATGAGACCAGCTGAAGCTTGTCAGCTCATTTAGGCCTCTATAAGAACTCCCAGATTCATTAGGTGTTAGCTCATGCCTGGAACCAGACCTGTGTGGACTGTCTAGGGAGAGTGAACCCTTGTGCGGTGAGACAAAGCCTGTGTGGCTATTTGCTTGGACATTTAAAACCAGGGACTTAGGGACTAGGACAGCACTAGGCTGATCCCAGTTGTTAGTTAGGAAACCTGTATGTTTAGTCAGAGGTCAGGTTGACCAGGATTTATTTTATTTATGTTTCTTTTGCTTTGCTGTGTTTTGTCACTGTAAATAGAAAATAAACCGCACCTTTTTGATTTTGAAAACCACAACCTCCGTTTGCTGGGCCTGTTTTTGTGTGGGGAGCCCATCCCGGGGGTCACACACACCCGCTGCCGAGCTAACCCCCTCACAATATATATATATATATATAGTGTCATACCTCCTGTATACACTCCTCTATATATATATATATATATATATATATATATATATATATATATACTGGTGTCATACCTCCTGTATACACTCCTCCAGCATATATATATATAGTGTCATACCTCCTGTATACACTCCTCCAGTATATATATATATATATATATATATATATATATATATATATATAGTGTCATTCCTCCTATATACACTCCTCCAGTATATATATATATATATAGTGTCATACCTCCTGTATACACTCCTCCAGTATATATATATATATATATAGTGTCATACCTCCTGTATACACTCCTCCAGTATATATATATATATATGTAGCGTTACCCTCAACTAAGAGGGCCGCAGATTCGGTTTGGGCCCTGAATACAGCTCCGCCAACCCCCGGCAATCTACTCGACCCTTTCTGGCACAGTTAGTCTAGGGGTATACACATTTAATACTTATACTTTATGAGAGGCTCAGACACGGAGTAGTTATAAATGAATAACAGATTTTTACTTTCAGCTATGCAAAGGGGAATGAACAGTGATAACAACTTGACCATTAGAATATACACAGAACCCTGCAATATACAATATCAGTCACACTACACCATGGAGAGGGAGGGGTGTATAAGGAGACGCCACGTGGGGCGACTGTTAACTAGGCGCCCTGTGGCGCGATAACTAAACTAGGTCCCTAATGAATCAGGCCTGATTCCTAACTCTAGAACTCAGTCCTGTATGAATGATGGATTCTTCACCGGCATCTGTAGAGGTGGTGCACCCAAGAATAAAACAACAATTGTAATCCAGGAAAAGGGAAAGTTGATAACTGGCAACACTTCACTAGAGATCCTCTGGATCAGTCCTGCTGTGGATCTCCAGTGAGAGTCTTTAACATGAGGTAGTAGTCCTCGGCAGTCTATAGTCACAGTACTAGCAAACAGGTTATGGAATGAGCTTACACTCGCTCACCCGCCGGACATGATCTCCGTCCGGAACTTCCACCAGCTGTGACTTCACTCGCCCACAGCGGTTGCTGCGATCGGGTCCCCGATCCAATCCAGGCTGTAAGTAGAGATGTCGGATGCCACCCAGGCTCGCAGTGGGGTGGAAGGCTCTTTGGTCGGCTCCGGAAGGCCCCAGGCTTCAGGCCTTACCCAGCGCAGGTCCGCACAGGTTTATCAGTCTCTGCCGTCCCGTGTCCAAAGAGACCCAGCCAGGCCTCGCCCCTTCCTTATATATCCCCACCCATGAGTCTCTGGGGCAGAAGCAAAACATCCTGGGAACCAGTGGGGTTCTGGGAACAGTAGTTCGAGAGTCTTTAAAGGAACCCCGCTACACACTCCCCCCTCTTAAACTCTTTGGTCCCCAAAGATAACTTCAACAAATACTGTGTACCATTTTGGACAGTGTCGAGTATGATGTTGGCATAGGGAATTCCCACCAAAATTTTGGGATGGAACTCTCTTGCCCACAGGTCACACTACCATGAGTGGCCTGCCTAACTGTGCCAGAGAGTGAGCTGGGGTTGCCCTCCATCAAATGGACAGTGGAGGGATCAGGTTGCTCAACACTTCTCCTAGCCGTTACAACAGAGTCCTCTGAGCTCGACCCCATTTGGGGGTAAGTTAATTTCTTGGGAGGCCTGATAACTCTGCGAGCCCTATGCTCCCTTGGGACTTCTGGCTCCAGCGCCACATGCTCTTCTTCAGGAGTAAGTTCAGGTAACATTTCTAGTTCTGGGACCTCCGATTCAGAAGTTGACTGATAATTGGAATCTCTAGGATCCTCCTCTGAGCAAGTGTCAGGAACATCTTCCCAGTAATCAGCTGAGGGACTGAAGGGTATGAATTCAGTGGCCTCCGGATTCAGCGTTGCATCTGGAGTATCCCCTGTATTTGGGAGATCTATGGTGGACGGTCCCGGAGTCCAGGAAGGCCACAACCAGTCTAGTTCTCCTCCTTCATCTGTACTCAGTTGAGAGGCCTCCCCCTCTTCAGCTCGAGAGGTCTGAGAACGAGTACTCGGCCTGGGGGTATCCAGGATAGAGACGGGTTCAGGGGGGTCCCTTGCTGGGGGTATCCTGACTGCTTCAGCAAGTGGGAGCAAGTGGTTTCGATGCCACGTCTTCAGGGGTCCCACCTTTCCTTCGGGCCTTAGTTTGTAAACAGGCAACCCAGGCAACTTCCTACAGACGACATAGGGCTCCGATCTCCATCTGTCTGCCAGCTTGTGTTTTCCAGGGATTCCCAGATTGCGTAGCAGCACTCGGTCCCTGGGCTGCAAATCCTGCACTCGAACCTTCAGATCGAAATTTCTCTTGTTGCGGGCCCCCCTTTGGTCCGAGGCCGCCTGGGCCTGTTTATAGGCCACCTGTAAGCTGCGTCTAAGTCTGTCCACGTATCCCTTGTGAGATGTAGCTGAGGTATGATCTACAGAAGTGCCAAAAGCCAGATCCACTGGCAACTTTGCTCCTCTCCCAAACATGAGTCGATAAGGGGAGTAGCCAGTAGCATCACTTGTGGTACAGTTATAAGCATGCACTAGGGTGGATATGTGTTGGCTCCAGTGTTGCTTCTTCTCTGTTTCTAAAGTCCCCAACATGTTGAGCAGGGTCCGGTTAAATCTCTCCGGCTGAGCATCTCCTTGTGGGTGGTAAGGTGTGGTTCTGGTCTTCTTTATTCCCAATGAGTCCAGAAGTTTCCGGATCAACCGACTCTTAAAGTCCCTTCCTTGATCTGAGTGGAGTCTCTGTGGTAGTCCGTAATGGACAAAATACTTCTCCATAAGTATCTTGGCCACGGTGGATGCCTTCTGATCTTTGGTTGGGAAAGCTTGGGCATAGCGGGTGAAATGGTCGGTTATTACCAGAACATTCCCCAATCCACTCAGGTCGGGTTTGAGGCAGAGAAAGTCAATGCATACCAGATCCATTGGGCCTTGACTCTGTAAGTGGCCCATTGGGGCAGCTTGATGGGGTAGAGTCTTTCTCTGAATGCATCGTGCACAGGAATGGCAATGCTCCTCTACTTCGGCCCTCATGCAGGGCCAATAGAACCGACTTCTGACAAGCTGGAAGGTCCTTTCTGCCCCTAGGTGACCATGATGGTCATGTAGGGCAATTAGTACAGCCTCTCGGTGCTTCTCTGGGAGGAACAACTGCCACTTATCTTCTGAGTCATCAGAGGGGCCCCTTCGGTAGACCACTCCCTGATGCACCTGCAGCCTGTCCCATTCCTTCCTCAACAGGCGAGCCTCCTTTGAGGGGTGATGTAGGAGTTTGTTGGGATCCTGATTCTCCAGTGCTTCGAGGACCAATCTCCCCATGGGGTCTTCCAGTTGGTCACACCTCAACTCCCTCTTGGATAGCTTTGGCAGGTTATCTTCTTCAAGCTGCGTGACTCCACAATAGTGTTTAGGGACTCCTACCATTGTAACTCCTATCTCCTCTGCCCTGGAGCCTCCTCGGGCTTGAAACGCAGCTCCTTGACAAAGGGCCCGCACTCCCTCGGGTGCCACTTGGGTCCAGTCTTCCCAGTCATTGGTCGTGGCATGAGATCTCCGGGACAGGGCATCTGCATCCCTATTTCCAGCCCCTGGTCTGTACTTCAGACTGAAGTTGAATCCAGACAATGCAGCCAACCATCTGTGTCCGGTTGCATCTAGTTTTGCGGTGGTGAAGAGGTAGGTCAGGGGGTTGTTATCTGTCTTCACAGTAAACTCTGCCCCATAGAGGTAGTCTTTTAGCTTGTCTACTACTGCCCATTTGAGAGCCAGGAATTCCAGCTTATGAGTGGGGTAGTTCTTTTCTGAAGGGGTCAGGCTCCTGCTCACATAGGCCACTGGTCGCAGTTGTCCTTAATATTCTTGGTAGAGCACTCCGCCTAGGCCCTCATGGCTGGCATCCACATGTAATTCATAAGGCCTGGTATAGTCGGCGTAGGCCAGGACTGGGGCAGTGGTTAAGCTCCTCTTCAGGGCCTGGAAGGCCTCTTCACATCTTGGGTTCCACTGGTCTTGAACTGACTCACCCGGCCTCCTGGGCCCTGAGTCATCCTCTTCCCCTTCGGTCTTTAGCAATTCATTCAACGGGCGTGCAATCCGAGCGAACCCCTCCACAAACCTCCTATAATAGGAGCAGAACCCCAGGAAGGATCTGAGCTCTGTTACTGTGGTGGGTCGTGGCCAGGAGGTGACTGCTTCCAACTTCTCGGGATCGGTGGCCACCCCTTCTTCAGACACTATGTGCCCCAGATAGTTCACAGAAGACTGGTAGAACCGACACTTCTCAGGAGAAAGCTTAAGTCCCTCCTCACTGAGTCTTCTCAATACTTTCTCCAGCCTGGCCTCATGTTCTTCTAAGGTTCTCCCGAAGACAATGACATCATCCAAATACACAAGGACTTCTATAAGATTCATGTCTCCAACAGTCTTCTCCATAAGGCGTTGAAAGGTAGCAGGAGCTCCGGACAGACCCTGAGGCATCCTATTGAATTCGAAGAACCCCACCGGGGTTATGAAAGCCGTCTTCTCTGTCTTCTGGGTGCATAGGGATTTGATAGTACCCACTCTTGAGGTCCATCACACTGAACCATTTGGCTCCAGACAAACTTTGTAAGGCATCTTCTATCCTTGGCGTGGTGTATTGGTCAGGGATGGTTCTCCTGTTGAGAGTCCTGTAATCGATACAAAGCCTCAACGATCCATTCTTCTTTCTGACCACCACTATTGGGGAGGCATAGGGGCTTCTAGACTCCCGGATCACACCAGTCTTCTTTAGTTCTGCAAGTTGTTCCCTCAGATCCTCCAGATCTGCCAGGGGGACCCGCCGTACCCTCTCTCGGAAGGGCTTATCTTCTTGGAGGCGGATCCGATGGGTGGCACTTCTTGCGCACCCCACATCGAATTCATCTTCGGAAAATATCTTCTCCCATCTGGTCAGCTGGGCCTGGGCTCTTTCTTTCCAAGCCCTGGGTAGGTTCGGGTTTTCCACGGACAGCTTCTCCCAAACATCTCCTCCGTCACCCGTCCCCTTGACTTCGGATAGAGTGACCGGGGCAGCAGGGCTCACCTGTCCCAGCAACATTCTGGCAGGGATCTCCATGGGCCCTCCTGTAGTGTTCCTTACACTCACCGGGACTCTGCCATGGGCCTTCTTCAGGGCCTTGAGCGGGATCACTTCTGGTATCACTTCCAGGCCCGAGGGCTCTTCTCTTGGGTCGGATTCCAGCATGACAAAGGGGCCAGGTTGTTCCCACGTAAGCTTCACAGTGGCCCTGAGACAGGTTACTTCTCCGGGCTGCAGTACTACTCCTCCTCTGCCAAGTCTCCACACCTTCCCTATCCCCTCTCCCGGGGTCTTCTGCTCTAAGACCAGTCGTTGGTAGGCCGTCTTTAGCATGGGATGGATTTTGGCGGCTGAATGGTTCCTCTCTTTCACTAGAGGGGTCAGGAGTCTCCGGACTAGATCCGTATTTGTCCCTATAATCAGGGAAGTCTTGCTGGCTCCCGACGGCCGAGGACACACTACTGCCAGGGTGTCAAACACTTCAGCTTTCCCAGCTACGGATGGGTCGAAAGTCATCTTTATGGGCAGGTAACCATCGTAAGGGAAACTCTGGGTTCCAAGCCCCCATATCTCCAGCTCTTCTATCTTCTGGATAGGCAAATGACTCAAGTGCCTATCATAGAAGTCCCGGTATAGTAAAGTCACCTGTGCTCCGGTGTCCAGAAGAGCTTGAGTATAGACTCCTTCCACTTGAATGGGCACAGTAGGAGATGGGCCCACCAGTTCCTCTGGGTATGGCCGGACTGGGGTCACCTTCTTCTTTGGGCTTTTCCTCGCCCAGCTCCTTTTGGACTTTATTTTATTCTGAGCCTGGCATGCATTGACTTTCTCCCTCTCAATGGGGGCACAAACCCGCTGAGGGATGTTATTGTTCCTCTTAGGTGGATGTTCCTTCTTCGAGGTGCTGTATTTCCACTGAGGGGTCTTGCCCCCTCCCTCTGGGGTACATCTTGGTGGGGGGGTACTATATCCCCTCCCAGGAGTTTTGTCTCCTCCATTCTTGGCCTTTTTATTCAGTTTGGAGCGCACTGAAGATGATGGGCACCCGGTTGACTCCTTCACCGGGGCCCTTTGGAGTTTCCCGCCGGTTTGTAATTATCTGTTCTCTTCTTCTTTGGACCATATGTTAGCAAAGTGGCCACTCCCTCCGCAGTTATAGCAAATCACCTCTTCTTGGTCCTGTAAGGAGGCCGGTGCTGAGGTGTTCGGAAACAACTCCTTTCTGGGACTTGGTTTCTCTGGTCTTCTTTGATCTTTCTCCATCAAAGAGGTCAGCATCTCCAACACTTCGGCCATTTGCGATTTCAAAGTGTCGACCTCTGCATCTCTTTCCGGGCTCTTGACCGAACTGACCAACACTGGTACAGGGGTGACACTCGCCTTGGCCACCTGCTGATCTTTCTACAGCGTCTCTTCGTCTCTAATAATTTTTATTAGATCAGAGTAGGTTAGTGACATTCCTCCTCCTGAGGTTTTCAGGTGCAGCCAAACCGGGTCTGAGCGCCATGCTCCCTTCATGATCTGCTTCATGCGTGCTTCATCTCAGTGGCGGCTGGTGCTCAAAATTTTTGGGGGGCGCAAACAAACTGAAAAAAAAAAAAATAATCAATTGCCGCCACTGTGCCCATTAAACGCAGCCACTGTGCCCAAACGCCACCAGTTTGCCCCCTCAAATACAGCCAGTTTGTTTCCATATACAGCCAGTGTGCCCCCATATATATATAACTAGTGTGCCCCCATATATACAGCCAGTGTGCCCCCATATACAGCCAGTGTGCCCCCATATACAGCCAGTGTGCCCCCATATATATATATATATAGCCAGTGTGCCCCCATATACAGCCAGTTTGTCCCCATATATATAGCCAGTGTGCCCCCATATACAGCCAGTGTGTCCCCATATACAGCCAGTTCCCCCCAAATGCAGCCAGTTTGTCCCCCATATACAGCCAGTTCCCCCCAAATGCAGCCAGTTTGTCCCCCATATACAGCCAGTTCCCCCCAAATGCAGCCAGCGTGTCCCCCATATACAGCCAGTTCCCCCCAAATGCAGCCAGTTTGTCCCCCATATACAGCCAGTTCCCCCCAAATGCAGCCAGCGTGTCCTCCATATACAGCCAGTTCCCCCCATATTCAGCCAGTTTGTCCCCCATATACAGCCAGTTCCCCCCAAATGCAGCCAGTTTGTCCCCCATATACAGCCAGTTCCCCCCAAATGCAGCCAGCGTGTCCCCCATATACAGTTAGTTCCCCCCATATTCAGCCAGTTTGTCCCCCATATTCAGCCAGCTTGTCCCCCATATACAGCCAGTTCCCCCCATATTCAGCCAGTTCCCCCCATATTCAGCCAGTTTGTCCCCCATATTCAGCCAGTTTGTCCCCCAAATGCAGCCTGCCCCCCCCCCCCAGCCCTGCACTTACCTTCCTCGGTCCGCGCTGTCCTTGATGTGTTCTCCCGCCCTCGATGTCGCTTCAGCCAATCAGGTTACCGGTAACCAGATCCGGTGAACCTGATTGGCTGAAACCTCCACACAGTCTTCTCCCAGGAACGCACCCCCGTGCGTACCTGGGAGGAGTTTTTGGAAGCCGAATACAGCGTGAGAGCTGTATTCGGAAAGCCTATCAGAGCCGCTGGCTCTGATAGACACTTCCAAGTCACACCCACCGCCGGCCACCGCTCTAATTCATATGGCCGACGCTCACCAGGAGGCTGGCCATATGAATAGTGGGCAGCGCGGCAGCGGTGACAATACACAGATTCATGCAATGCATGAATCTGTGTATTGTCTTTAAGTGGCGGTGCGGGAGCGAGAGGGGGCGGCGCTCCGGCGCCCTCTATGGACGCACCGCCACTGCTTCATCTGCATCTTTGGGCAGCATTCCCTTCTTCAGAACAATCTTGCATAACTGCCTTTTCAGCCTTCTAACATATTCCGACAGTTTCTCATTCGGCTGCTGGAGAGTGTGTTCAAATTGATAGATCATCTCTGACACCTTTTCCAGCTGACCAAACTCTTCCTGCAGCATGGCCAGACAATCTTGAGCTGTACAGTTTTCATTTCCAAACCGGAAGCTCTTCACCGCTTCTGCCGCGGCACCTTTCAGACTTTCCAAGACTCGCTGTCTCTTCTGTGCCTCAGGCACCTCCCATGCCTCTACTGCCTGTAATGCCTGTTCCACCCAGGCGTCAAAATCTTCCTCCCCCGCAGGGACGGAAAGCTTCCCCGAGAATGTCTTTAGTCTCCAGTAGCTAGTCTCTACGTGCACCGTGCTTGCCTTCTGACAGTTTGTTAGTAGGTCCCCTAACGCCTTTATCAGTTCGGGTGATATGGCCGTGGCAGGTGCAGGCGTCACCGGGGGTGTCGCTCCGTCTCTCCTCTCTGGTGAGGTACGGGCTGCAGCCTGCGGTGGTCCCATTAATGGTGGCTCCTTCTTAATAGCGTGCGCCAGACTATAAGATCTGTTATCCGACGTCTGCGTATATTTGCGCTTGCAAACTTCTGGCTTCCCATCTGAATACTCCACTAGTGCATACTGGTGTGAGGTGTTTGGGTCTAACTTTGTTCCCATCACCCACGGTGTACCATCTGGGGTCACTGACTTCATTAATCCTTCCACCGTCTCGGTCAACCATTGATGACCCGGCATGTTAATGACCACTGACTGGCTTGGATCTGTCTTAGCTACTCCACACCACGTTCTGACGTCTTTCGGGTCCATGCCGGGAACCTCTTGGCGGGTTTCCCGCTCTATCAGGATCCCGGACGAGAACCCCCACGTGTAGCGTTACCCTCAACTAAGAGGGCCGCAGATTCGGTTTGGGCCCTGAATACAGCTCCGCCAACCCCCGGCAATCTACTCGACCCTTTCTGGCACAGTTAGTCTAGGGGTTTACACATTTAATACTTATACTTTATGAGAGGCTCAGACACGGAGTAGTTATAAATGAATAACAGATTTTACTTTCACCTATGCAAAGGGAATGAACAGTGATAACAACTTGACCATTAGAATATACACAGAACCCTGCAATATTAAAATATCAGTCACACTACACCATGGGGAAAGGGGGGAGGTGGATAAGGAGACGCCACGTGGGGCGACTGTTAACTAGGCGCCCTGTGGCGCGATAACTAAACTAGGTCCCTAATGAATCAGGCCTGATTCCTAACTCTAGAACTCAGTCCTGTATGAATGATGGATTCTTCACCGGCATCTGTAGAGGTGGTGCACCCAAGAATAAACAACAATTGTAATCCAGGAAAAGGGAAAGTTGATAACTGGCAACACTTCACTGGAGATCCTCTGGATCAGTCCTGCTGTGGATCTCCAGTGAGAGTCATTAACATGAGGTAGTAGGCCTCGGCAGTCTATAGGCACAGTACTAGCAAACAGGTTATGGAATGAGCTTACACTCGCTCACCCGCCGGACATGATCTCCGTCCGGGACTTCCACCTGCTGTGTCTTCACTCGCCCACAGCGGTCGCTGCGATCGGGTCCCCGATCCCATCCAGGCTGTAAGTAGAGATGTCGGATGCCACCCAGGCTCGCAGTGGGGTGGAAGGCTCTTTGGTCGGCTCCGGAAAGGCCCCAGGCTTCAGGCCTTACCCAGCGCAGGTCCGCACAGGTGTATCAGTCTCTGCCGTCCCGTGTCCAAAGAGGCCGAGCCAGGCCTCGCCCCTTCCTTATATATCCCCACCCATGAGTCTCTGGGGCAGAAGCAAAACATCCTGGGAACCAGTGGGGTTCTGGGAACAGTAGTTCGAGAGTCTTTAAAGGAACTCCGCTACACATATATAGTGTCATACCTCCTGTATACACTCCCCAGTATATATATATATAGTGTCATTCCTCCAGTATACACTCCTCCAGTATATATATATACATATATAGTGTCATACCTCCTGTATACACTCCTCCAGTATATATATATATATATATATATATATATATATATATATATATAGTGTCATACCCCCTGTATACACTCCTCCGGTATATATATATATATATATATATATATATATATATATATATATATAGTGTCATACCCCCTGTATACACTCCTCCAGTATATATATATATATATATATATATAGTGTCATACCCCCTGTATACACTCCCCCAGTATATATATATATATATATATATATATATATATATATATATATATAGTGGCATACCTCCTGTATACACTCCTCCAGTATATATATATATATATAGTGTCATACCCCCTGTATACACTCCTCCAGTATATATATAGTCATACCTCCTGTATACACTCCTCCAGTATATATATATAGTGTCATTCCTCCTGTATACACTCCTCCAGTATATATATATATATAGTGTCATACCCCCTGTATACACTCCTCCAGTATATATATATATATATAGTGTCATACCCCCTGTATACACTCCTCCAGTATATATATATATAGTGTCATACCCCCTGTATACACTCCTCCAGTATATATATATATAGTGTCATTCCTCCTGTATACACTCCTCCAGCATATATATATATATATATATATATATATATATATATATATATATATATAGTGTCATACCTCCTGTATACACTCCTCCAGTATATATATATATATATATATATATATATATATATATATATATATAGTGTCATTCCTCCTGTATACACTCCTCCAGTATATATATATATAGTGTCATTCCTCCTGTATACACTCCTCCAGTATATATATATATATATATATATAGTGTCATTCCTCCTGTATACACTCCTCCAGTATATATATATATAGTGTCATTCCTCCTGTATACACTCCTCCAGTATATATATATATATAGTGTCATTCCTCCTGTATACACTCCTCCAGTATATATATATATATATAGTGTCATACCTCCTGTATACACTCCTCCAGTATATATATATATATATATAGTGTCATTCCTCCAGTATACACTCCTCCAGTGTATATATATATAGTGTCATACCTCCTGTATACACTCCTCCAGTATATATATATATATATATAGTGTCATTCCTCCTGTATACACTCCTCCAGTATATATATATATAGTGTCATTCCTCCTGTATACACTCCTCCAGTATATATATATATATATATAGTGTCATACCTCCTGTATACACTCCTCCAGTATATATATATATATATATATATATATATATATATATATATATATATATATAGTGTCATTCCTCCTGTATACACTCCTCCAGTATATATATATATATATAGTGTCATACCCCCTGTATACACTCCTCCAGTATATATATAGTCATACCTCCTGTATACACTCCTCCAGTATATATATATAGTGTCATTCCTCCTGTATACACTCCTCCAGTATATATATATATATAGTGTCATACCCCCTGTATACACTCCTCCAGTATATATATATATATATAGTGTCATACCCCCTGTATACACTCCTCCAGTATATATATATATAGTGTCATACCCCCTGTATACACTCCTCCAGTATATATATATATAGTGTCATTCCTCCTGTATACACTCCTCCAGCATATATATATATATATATATATATATATATATATATAGTGTCATACCTCCTGTATACACTCCTCCAGTATATATATATATATATATATATATATATATATATATATATAGTGTCATTCCTCCTGTATACACTCCTCCAGTATATATATATATAGTGTCATTCCTCCTGTATACACTCCTCCAGTATATATATATATATATATATATATAGTGTCATTCCTCCTGTATACACTCCTCCAGTATATATATATATAGTGTCATTCCTCCTGTATACACTCCTCCAGTATATATTGTGACAGCAGGAAGGTAAAGTCACCTGGTTGCATCCAGGGGGGTAGATATATTTCTCCCAGATTCAGGCTTTATGCCGACTTATACAACTAGGGAGTTGATGAAGCCCAGCTGAGGCTAGTGGGCTCATGAATGACTCATACCTCTAGGGAGAGTGCTGGGCGTCGTGAGACAGGGAGTTGATGAGACCAGCTGAAGCTTGTCAGCTCATTTAGGCCTCTATAAGAACTCCCAGCTTCATTAGATGTTAGCTCATGCCTGGAACCAGACCTGTGTGGACTGTCTAGGGAGAGTGAACCCCTGTGCGGTGAGGCAAAGCCTGTGTGGCTATTTGTTTGGACTTTTACTAAACCAGGGACTTAGGGACTAGGACAGCACCAGGCTGATCCCAGTTGTTAGTTTAGGAAACCTGCATGTTTAGTCAGAGGTCAAACTGACCAGGATTTATTTTGTTTGTTTCTTTTTGGCTTTGCTGTGTTTTTGTCACTGTACATAGAGAAATAAACCGCACCTTTTGATTTTGAAAACCACAACCTCCGTTTGCTGGCCCTGTTTTTGTGTGGGGAGCCCAACCAGGGGGTCACACACACCCGCCACCGAGTTAACCCCCTCACAGTTGGTGGAGAACCAGTGGCAGTTTTTTTTAAGCCAGCATGGAGGAGATACTGAAACAGCTGGCTCTAGCAAATGCCAATCAACAGCAGACAAATGCAGGTTTGCAAAGGAGCCTTGCAGCCCAGCAGCAAGCTCACCAACAGAGTCTGGAAGCTCATCAACAAGCCCAGCAGCAATCTGAGGCCCGCTTCATAGACCTGTTACAGAAGCAAGAGCAGAGACTACAACAAATGGAAGCAGTAATGCAGCAACGTCCGCAGACCAGTGAGGAAAGCCGTCCCACTAATACCGCGTCCTTTGGGGTGAGTCGTTTATTGACAAAAATGACTGGAGAGGATGATCCAGAGGTATTTTTGACCACATTTGAAAGGACTGCTGAAAGAGAAAAGTGGCCTGAGGAGCAGTGGGCTGGACTGGTGGCTCCTCTGTTAACTGGTGAATCGCAGAAGGCTTACTATGACCTAGAGCCTGACCAAGCAAAAGACTATGTGATGCTAAAAGCTGAAATATTGGCAAGGCTGGGTGTCACCCTGGCTGTCCGGGCTCAGCGTGTGCATAACTGGACTTTCCAGCTTGGAAAACCCCCCAGGTCTCAAATGTATGATCTCATTCACCTGAGCAGGAAGTGGCTACAGCCAGAGACTTTGTCCGCACCAGAGATTGTGGAACGTGTTGTAATGGATCGGTTTTTGAGAGCTCTTCCTACTGCCATCCAAAAGTGGGTAAGCCATGGAGACCCAGAGACGGCCGGTGGTCTTGTGGATCGTGTAGAGAAATACTTGGCTACAGAGAACCTGACGGCCTCTTCCAGAGACACTCGGACTTTCCACCCTAAGACCAGACCATCCCCAGGGGCGGATAAGAGGATTCCAAGGGGTGAGGGTGGAGAGAGTGAGAGGGTGGGAGCTCTACCCCAAGTTTGGCGAGAACAGCCTGGGAAATCAGCGGCTCAAGAGGCCGCAAGAAGGATCGTTTGCTACCGCTGCCGGCAAGCGGGACATATTGCAGCCAATTGCCCGGTTGTGGAGGAACCCATGCAGTGTGACTTTCTGACGGGCAGACGTCAGTCGCTGTGTGCGACAGTCGCATGCACTGCCATTCGAGGAACTGAGAAACATTTATGCAAAATGTGTATTAATGGTAGAAATGTTGTGGTATTACTGGATTCAGGTAGCCTTGTGACCCTGATAAAGGCTGAATTAGTTAAAACAGAGGTCTCTGGGAATAGCAAGGTAGCTGTTATTTGTGTGCATGGGGACACCCGAGAGTATCCAGTGACTACAGTGTGTTTCGAGACCCCCAAAGGTACCCTCTCTCATCCAGTGGGCTTAGTATCTCAGTTACCGCATGACGCCATTGTGGGAAGGGATTTTCCGAAGTTCTGGGAACTGTGGGATGATCCTGAGCCCCCCACTGGTGCCCCTATGTACCAGGAATGTGATAGCCAGAACTCCTCTGAGAGTGGTGAGGACTCTCCAGAATTTCCCTTGTCAGTATTTGCAGGGGAGACTCAAGAAACTGGAGAGGAGCCCACCTCCTCAGACGAAAACCTACCGTCTGTGGAGTTTTCTGATCTGGAGGTTCACAGGGAAAATTTTGCCACAGAACAGTTAAAAGACCCCGCCCTAATAAAGGCACGGGAAAACGTAGTGGAAATAGATGGCGAGTTAGTGAACCCAGATAATACCTGCACTTACCCATACTTCAGCGTAGAGAAGGACCTACTGTATCGGGTGGCAAAAAGGGCAGAAGAAACCGTTGAGCAGCTGGTGGTGCCCAAACCTTACAGGAAGTTGGTGTTGGAGTTGGCCCATGGGCACATTCTTGGAGGTCATCTGGGGACAGAGAAAACCCGAGAGAGGGTATTACAGAGATTCTATTGGCCTGGGGTGATGAAGGACATAGAAAATTATTGTTCCTCCTGCCCTGTGTGTCAGAGGTCGGCCCCGATGCCACATTTCCGTAGCCCGCTGGTCCCTCTACCCATCATTGAGGTCCCGTTTGAGAGAATCGCAATGGATTTGGTAGGTCCTATAATCAAGTCCGCTAGGGGGCACCAGTACATATTGGTTATAATGGACTATGCCACCCGTTATCCAGAAGCGATCCCTCTCAGAAATACCTCGGCCAAAACCATAGCCAAAGAGCTATCTCTTGTTTTTAGCCGGGTGGGTATTTGTAAAGAACTGCTTACGGACCAAGGTACACCCTTTATGTCCCGGGTTATGAAAGAGCTGTGTAAATTGCTCAAAGTGACGCAATTGCGTACATCTGTGTATCACCCCCAAACCGATGGGCTGGTTGAAAGATTCAACAAAACCCTAAAACAAATGTTGAAGAAAGTGGTGGATAGAGATGGAAAGGATTGGGACTGTCTACTTCCTTATTTGATGTTTGCTATTAGGGAGGTGCCCCAATCCTCTACGGGATTCTCCCCCTTTGAGTTACTGTATGGGAGACACCCAAGAGGGCTGTTGGATATTGCCAAGGAAACTTGGGAAAGTGAGAGTTCTCCCCACAGGAGTGTGATTGAGCATGTCGCCCTGATGCAAGATCGAATTGCACAGGTAATGCCCATCGTGAAGGAACATTTGGCCCAAGCGCAGTTGGCACAGCAGAGAGTGTACAACCGTGGAGCAAAGACCCGTACCTTTTCCCCGGGGGATAGGATACTGGTACTTGTCCCTACGGTTGAAAGTAAATTCCTTGCCAAATGGCAAGGCCCCTACGAGATAATGGAAAAAGTGAGCGAAGTGAATTACAAGGTCAGACAACCAGGAAGGCGAAAGCCCGAACAGATATATCACGTTAATCTGTTGAAAGCCTGGAGGGATAGAGAGTCCCTAGTCGCAGAAACTTGGTCACCAGCTCAAACTGGTTGCGTGATTCCGGAGGTTGGAATAGCAGCCACCTTGTCACAACCCCAACAACAGGAGGTTAAGGAGTTTGTGCTTCGCAACAAGGAGGTGTTCTCTGAGCTGCCGGGACAAACATCTGGGGTAGAGCATGATATTATTACCCCGCCCGGTGAAAGGGTGAAGTTAAAACCCTATCGGATCCCAGAGGCCCGACGGGAGGCAATACGGGAGGAAGTACAGAAAATGCTGAACTTAGGGGTGATAGAGGAGTCCCAAAGTGATTGGTCTAGTCCCATTGTGTTGGTGCCTAAACCGGATGGGAGCTGGCGATTTTGTAACGATTTTCGTCAGTTGAACAAAGTTACAAAATTTGACACCTACCCCATGCCACGTATAGATGAGTTGATCGACCGGCTGGGAACAGCCCGATACATGACGACTCTTGACCTCACAAAAGGGTATTGGCAAATTCCCCTGGCCAAGTCGGCCAAAGAGAAAACCGCATTTGTAACCCCAGACGGGGCGTTCCAATATAAGAGAATGCCGTTCGGGTTACAGAATGCGCCGGCCACATTCCAGCGGAAAATGGACCAGATACTGAGGCCCCATCGGAAGTTTGCTGCGGCTTACCTGGATGACGTAATTGTCCATAGCACAGATTGGGCCTCACATCTGCCAAAAGTGCAAGCAGTCCTAGACTCTATCCGGGAAGCGGGGTTTACGGCTAACCCCAAGAAGTGTACCATTGGGCAGGAGGAGGCCAAATATCTTGGGTACACCATTGGCAGGGGAGTAATAAAACCCCAACTCAACAAAGTCGAGGCCATCCAGAGTTGGCCACGTCCCAACAGCAAGAAGCAGGTACGAGCCTTTCTGGGAATCGCGGGTTATTATCGGCGCTTCATTCCCCACTTTGCTTCTAAGGCTGTGCCCCTAACCAACCTGACGAAAGGGAAAGGGTCGGTCATGATTAAATGGACCCCCAAGGCTGAGGCAGCATTCCAATTCTTGAAACAAGCCTTATGTAGCCAGCCAGTGTTGTACTCACCCGACTTCTCTAAAGACTTTGTCGTACAAAGTGATGCGTCAGATGTGGGGTTAGGAGCAGTATTGTCCCAGGTCTGGAACGGGGAAGAGCACCCAGTCATTTACCTCAGCAGGAAGTTGAAGTCCCATGAGGTAAATTACGCCACGGTTGAAAAGGAGTGTTTAGCGGTGAAGTGGGCTCTAGATTCCCTTCGGTACTATCTGCTAGGTAGGCACTTTGACATGGTTACGGATCACGCTCCGTTAAAGTGGATGGCTCAAAACAAGGAGACAAATAGAAGAGTGAATAGGTGGTTCCTGGCCCTACAGGAATTCAACTTCACAGTAAAGCATCGCCCTGGCGTTCAAATGGGGAATGTGGATGCTTTGTCTCGAGTACATGAATGCCTGATTGCTGGTGTTCCAACCCCAAGGTTAAAACAAGAGGGGGGGGTATGTGACAGCAGGAAGGTAAAGTCACCTGGTTGCATCCAGGGGGGTAGATATATTTCTCCCAGATTCAGGCTTTATGCCGACTTATACAACTAGGGAGTTGATGAAGCCCAGCTGAGGCTAGTGGGCTCATGAATGACTCATACCTCTAGGGAGAGTGCTGGGCGTCGTGAGACAGGGAGTTGATGAGACCAGCTGAAGCTTGTCAGCTCATTTAGGCCTCTATAAGAACTCCCAGCTTCATTAGATGTTAGCTCATGCCTGGAACCAGACCTGTGTGGACTGTCTAGGGAGAGTGAACCCCTGTGCGGTGAGGCAAAGCCTGTGTGGCTATTTGTTTGGACTTTTACTAAACCAGGGACTTAGGGACTAGGACAGCACCAGGCTGATCCCAGTTGTTAGTTTAGGAAACCTGCATGTTTAGTCAGAGGTCAAACTGACCAGGATTTATTTTGTTTGTTTCTTTTTGGCTTTGCTGTGTTTTTGTCACTGTACATAGAGAAATAAACCGCACCTTTTGATTTTGAAAACCACAACCTCCGTCTGCTGGCCCTGTTTTTGTGTGGGGAGCCCAACCAGGGGGTCACACACACCCGCTACCGAGTTAACCCCCTCACAATATATATAGTGTCATTCCTCCTGTATACACTCCTCCAGTATATATATATAGTCATTCCTCCTGTATACACTCCTCCAGTATATATATATATATATATATATATATATATATAGTGTCATACCTCCTGTATACACTCCTCCAGTATATATATATATATAGTGTCATTCCTCCTGTATACACTCCTCCAGTATATATATATATAGTCATTCCTCCTGTATACACTCCTCCAGTATATATATATATATATATATATATAGTGTCATACCTCCTGTATACACTCCTCCAGTATATATATATAGTGTCATTCCTCCTGTATACACTCCTCCAGTATATATATATATATATATATATATATATATATAGTGTCATTCCTCCTGTATACACTCCTCCAGTATATATATATATATATATATATATATATAGTGTCATTCCTCCTGTATACACTCCTCCAGTATATATATATATATATATATATATATATATATATATAGTGTCATACCCCCTGTATACACTCCTCCAGTATATATATATATATATATAGTGTCATACCTCCTGTATACACTCCTCCAGTATATATATATATATATATATATATATATATAGTGTCATACCTCCTGTATACACTCCTCCAGTATATATATAGTGTCATACCCCCTGTATACACTCCTCCAGTATATATATATATATATATAAATATAGTGTCATACCCCCTGTATACACTCCTCCAGTATATATATATATATATATATATATATATATAGTGTCATTCCTCCTGTATACACTCCTCCAGTATATATATATATATATATATATATATAGTGTCATACCCCCTGTATACACTCCTCCTGTATATATATATAGTGTCATTCCTCCTGTATACACTCCTCCAGTATATATATAGTGTCACACCTCCTGTATACACTCCTCCAGTATATATATATAGTGTCATACCTCCTGTATACACTCCTCCAGTATATATATATAGTGTCATACCCCCTGTATACACTCCTCCAGTATATATATATACTGGAGGAGTGTATACAGGGGGTATGACACTATATATATATATATATATATATATATATATATATATACTGGAGGAGTGTATACAGGGGGTATGACACTATATATATATACTGGAGGAGTGTATACAGGAGGTATGACACTATATATATATATATATATATATACTGGAGGAGTGTATACAGGGGGTATGACAATATATATATATATATATATATATATATATATATATACTGGAGGAGTGTATACAGGAGGAATGACACTATATATATATATACTGGAGGAGTGTATACAGGAGGTATGACACTATATATATATACTGGAGGAGTGTATACAGGAGAAATGACACTATATATATATATATATATATACTGGAGGAGTGTATACAGGAGGCATGACACTATATATATATACTGGAGGAGTGTATACAGGAGGTATGACAATATATATATATACTGGAGGAGTGTATACAGGAGGAATGACACTATATATATATATATATACTGGAGGAGTGTATACAGGAGGAATGACACTATATATATATATGCTGGAGGAGTGTATACAGGAGGTATGACACTATATATATATATATATACTGGAGGAGTGTATACAGGAGGAATGACACTATATATATATATACTGGAGGAGTGTATACAGGAGGTATGACACTATATATATATATATACTGGAGGAGTGTATACAGGGGGTATGACACTATATATATATATACAGGAGGAGTGTATACAGGGGGTATGACACTATATATATATCCTGGAGGAGTGTATACAGGAGGTATGACACTATATATATATACTGGAGGAGTGTATACAGGGGGTATGACACTATATATATATATATATATACTGGAGGAGTGTATACAGGAGGTATGACACTATATATATATACTGGAGGAGTGTATACAGGGGGTATGACACTATATATATATATATATATATATATATATATATATACTGGAGGAGTGTATACAGGAGGAATGACACTATATATATATATATATATACTGGAGGAGTGTATACAGGGGGTATGACACTATATATATATATACTGGAGGAGTGTATACAGGAGGAATGACACTATATATATATATATATACTGGAGGAGTGTGTACAGGAGGAATGACACTATATATATATACTGCAGGAGTATATACAGGAGGAATGACACTATATATATATATACTGGAGGAGTGTATACAGGAGGTATGACACTATATATATATATATATATACTGGAGGAGTGTATACAGGAGGAATGACACTATATATATATATATATACTGGAGGAGTGTATACAGGAGGTATGACACTATATATATATATATACTGGAGGAGTGTATACAGGAGGAATGACACTATATATATATATATACTGGAGGAGTGTATACAGGAGGAATGACACTATATATATATATACTGGAGGAGTGTATACAGGGGGTATGACAATATATATATATATATATATATATATATATATATATATATATATATAGTGTCATTCCTCCTGTATACACTCCTCCAGTATATATATATAGTGTCATTCCTCCTGTATACACTCCTCCAGTATATATATATATATAGTGTCATACCTCCTGTATACACTCCTCCAGTATATATATATATATATATATAGTGTCATACCTCCTGTATACACTCCTCCAGTATATATATATATATATATATATATATATATAGTGTCATACCTCCTGTATACACTCCTCCAGTATATATATATATATATATATAGTGTCATTCCTCCTGTATACACTCCTCCAGTATATATATATAGTGTCATTCCTCCTGTATACACTCCTCCAGTATATATATATATAGTGTCATACCTCCTGTATACACTCCTCCAGTATATATATATATATATATATAGTGTCATACCTCCTGTATACACTCCTCCAGTATATATATATATAGTGTCATACCCCCTGTATACACTCCTCCAGTATATATATATAGTGTCATTCCTCCTGTATACACTCCTCCAGTATATATATATATATATATATATATATATATAGTGTCATTCCTCCTGTATACACTCCTCCAGTATATATATATAGTGTCATTCCTCCTGTATACACTCCTCCAGTATATATATATATATTGTCATACCCCCTGTATACACTCCTCCAGTATATATATATATATATATATATAGTGTCATTCCTCCTGTATACACTCCTCCAGTATATATATATATATAGTGTCATTCCTCCTGTATACACTCCTCCAGTATATATATATAGTGTCATACCCCCTGTATACACTCCTCCAGTATATATATATAGTGTCATACCTCCTGTATACACTCCTCCAGTATATATATATATATATATATATATATAGTGTCATACCTCCTGTATACACTCCTCCAGTATATATATATATATATATATATAGTGTCATTCCTCCTGTATACACTCCTCCAGTATATATATATATAGTGTCATTCCTCCTGTATACACTCCTCCAATATATATATATATATATATATATAGTGTCATTCCTCCTGTATACACTCCTCCAGTATATATATATATAGTGTCATACCTCCTCTATACACTCCTCCAGTATATATATATATATATATATATATATATAGTGTCATTCCTCCTGTATACACTCCTCCAGTATATATATATAGTGTCATACCTCCTGTATACACTCCTCCAGTATATATATATATATATATATATATATATATAGTGTCATACCTCCTGTGTATATATATATATATAGTGTCATACCTCCTGTATACACTCCTCCAGTATATATATATAGTGTCATTCCTCCTGTATACACTCCTCCAGTATATATATATAGTGTCATACCTCCTGTATACACTCCTCCAGTATATATATATAGTGTCATACCTCCTGTATACACTCCTCCAGTATATATATATATAGTGTCATTCCTCCTGTATACACTCCTCCAGTATATATATATATATATAGTGTCATACCTCCTGTATACACTCCTCCAGTATATATATATATATAGTGTCATACCTCCTGTATACACTCCTCCAGTATATATATATATAGTGTCATACCTCCTGTATACACTCCTCCAGTGTATATATATATATATATATATATATATATATATAGTGTCATACCCCCTGTATACACTCCTCCACTATATATATATATATATATATATATATATAGTGTCATACCTCCTGTATACACTCCTCCAGTATATATATATATAGTGTCATACCTCCTGTATACACTCCTCCAGTATATATATATATATATATATATAGTGTCATACCTCCTGTATACACTCCTCCCGTATATATATATATAGTGTCATACCTCCTGTATACACTCCTCCAGTATATATATATATATATATATATATATATATATATATAGTGTCATACCTCCTGTATACACTCCTCCAGTATATATATATATATATATTGTGAGGGGGTTAACTCGGTAGCGGGTGTGTGTGACCCCCTGGTTGGGCTCCCCACACAAAAACAGGGCCAGCAGACGGAGGTTGTGGTTTTCAAAATCAAAAGGTGCGGTTTATTTCTCTATGTACAGTGACAAAAACACAGCAAAGCCAAAAAGAAACAAACAAAATAAATCCTGGTCAGTTTGACCTCTGACTAAACATGCAGGTTTCCTAAACTAACAACTGGGATCAGCCTGGTGCTGTCCTAGTCCCTAAGTCCCTGGTTTAGTAAAAGTCCAAACAAATAGCCACACAGGCTTTGTCTCACCGCACAGGGGTTCACTCTCCCTAGACAGTCCACACAGGTCTGGGTCCAGGCATGAGCTAACATCTAATGAATCTGGGAGTTTTTATAGAGGCCTTAAACGAACTGACAGGCTTCAGCTGGTCTCATCAACTCCCTGCCTCACGACGCCCAGCACTCTCCCTAGAGGTATGAGTCATTCATGAGCCCACTAGCCTCAGCTGGGCTTCATCAACTCCCTAGTTGTATAAGTCGGCATAAAGCCTGAATCTGGGAGAAATATATCTACCCCCCTGGATGCAACCAGGTGACTTTACCTTCCTGCTGTCACATACCCCCCCCTCTTGTTTTAACCTTGGGGTTGGAACACCAGCAATCAGGCATTCATGTACTCGAGACAAAGCATCCACATTCCCCATTTGAACGCCAGGGCGATGCTTTACTGTGAAGTTGAATTCCTGTAGGGCCAGGAACCACCTATTCACTCTTCTATTTGTCTCCTTGTTTTGAGCCATCCACTTTAACGGAGCGTGATCCGTAACCATGTCAAAGTGCCTACCTAGCAGATAGTACCGAAGGGAATCTAGAGCCCACTTCACCGCTAAACATTCCTTTTCAACCGTGGCGTAATTTACCTCATGGGACTTCAACTTCCTGCTGAGGTAAATGACTGGGTGCTCTTCCCCGTTCCAGACCTGGGACAATACTGCTCCTAACCCCACATCTGACGCATCACTTTGTACGACAAAGTCTTTAGAGAAGTCGGGTGAGTACAACACTGGCTGGCTACATAAGGCTTGTTTCAAGAATTGGAATGCTGCCTCAGCCTCGGGGGTCCATTTAATCATGACCGACCCTTTCCCTTTCGTCAGGTTGGTTAGGGGCACAGCCTTAGAAGCAAAGTGGGGAATGAAGCGCCGATAATAACCCGCGATTCCCAGAAAGGCTCGTACCTGCTTCTTGCTGTTGGGACGTGGCCAACTCTGGATGGCCTCGACTTTGTTGAGTTGGGGTTTTATTACTCCCCTGCCAATGGTGTACCCAAGATATTTGGCCTCCTCCTGCCCAATGGTACACTTCTTGGGGTTAGCCGTAAACCCCGCTTCCCGAACAGAGTCCAGGACTGCTTGCACTTTTGGCAGATGTGAGGCCCAATCTGTGCTATGGACAATTACGTCATCCAGGTAAGCCGCAGCATACTTCCGATGGGGCCTCAGCATCTGGTCCATTTTCCGCTGGAATGTGGCCGGCGCATTCTGTAACCCGAACGGCATTCTCTTATATTGGAACGCCCCGTCTGGGGTTACAAATGCGGTTTTCTCTTTGGCCGACTTGGCCAGGGGAATTTGCCAATACCCTTTTGTGAGGTCAAGAGTCGTCATGTATCGGGCTGTTCCCAGCCGGTCGATCAACTCATCTATACGTGGCATGGGGTAGGTGTCAAATTTTGTAACTTTGTTCAACTGACGAAAATCGTTACAAAATCGCCAGCTCCCATCCGGTTTAGGCACCAACACAATGGGACTAGACCAATCACTTTGGGACTCCTCTATCACCCCTAAGTTCAGCATTTTCTGTACTTCCTCCCGTATTGCCTCCCGTCGGGCCTCTGGGATCCGATAGGGTTTTAACTTCACCCTTTCACCGGGCGGGGTAATAATATCATGCTCTACCCCAGATGTTTGTCCCGGCAGCTCAGAGAACACCTCCTTGTTGCGAAGCACAAACTCCTTAACCTCCTGTTGTTGGGGTTGTGACAAGGTGGCTGCTATTCCAACCTCCGGAATCACGCAACCAGTTTGAGCTGGTGACCAAGTTTCTGCGACTAGGGACTCTCTATCCCTCCAGGCTTTCAACAGATTAACGTGATATATCTGTTCGGGCTTTCGCCTTCCTGGTTGTCTGACCTTGTAATTCACTTCGCTCACTTTTTCCATTATCTCGTAGGGGCCTTGCCATTTGGCAAGGAATTTACTTTCAACCGTAGGGACAAGTACCAATATCCTATCCCCCGGGGAAAAGGTACGGGTCTTTGCTCCACGGTTGTACACTCTCTGCTGTGCCAACTGCGCTTGGGCCAAATGTTCCTTCACGATGGGCATTACCTGTGCAATTCGATCTTGCATCAGGGCGACATGCTCAATCACACTCCTGTGGGGAGAACTCTCACTTTCCCAAGTTTCCTTGGCAATATCCAACAGCCCTCTTGGGTGTCTCCCATACAGTAACTCAAAGGGGGAGAATCCCGTAGAGGATTGGGGCACCTCCCTAATAGCAAACATCAAATAAGGAAGTAGACAGTCCCAATCCTTTCCATCTCTATCCACCACTTTCTTCAACATTTGTTTTAGGGTTTTGTTGAATCTTTCAACCAGCCCATCGGTTTGGGGGTGATACACAGATGTACGCAATTGCGTCACTTTGAACAATTTACACAGCTCTTTCATAACCCGGGACATAAAGGGTGTACCTTGGTCCGTAAGCAGTTCTTTACAAATACCCACCCGGCTAAAAACAAGAGATAGCTCTTTGGCTATGGTTTTGGCCGAGGTATTTCTGAGAGGGATCGCTTCTGGATAACGGGTGGCATAGTCCATTATAACCAATATGTACTGGTGCCCCCTAGCGGACTTGATTATAGGACCTACCAAATCCATTGCGATTCTCTCAAACGGGACCTCAATGATGGGTAGAGGGACCAGCGGGCTACGGAAATGTGGCATCGGGGCCGACCTCTGACACACAGGGCAGGAGGAACAATAATTTTCTATGTCCTTCATCACCCCAGGCCAATAGAATCTCTGTAATACCCTCTCTCGGGTTTTCTCTGTCCCCAGATGACCTCCAAGAATGTGCCCATGGGCCAACTCCAACACCAACTTCCTGTAAGGTTTGGGCACCACCAGCTGCTCAACGGTTTCTTCTGCCCTTTTTGCCACCCGATACAGTAGGTCCTTCTCTACGCTGAAGTATGGGTAAGTGCAGGTATTATCTGGGTTCACTAACTCGCCATCTATTTCCACTACGTTTTCCCGTGCCTTTATTAGGGCGGGGTCTTTTAACTGTTCTGTGGCAAAATTTTCCCTGTGAACCTCCAGATCAGAAAACTCCACAGACGGTAGGTTTTCGTCTGAGGAGGTGGGCTCCTCTCCAGTTTCTTGAGTCTCCCCTGCCAATACTGACAAGGGAAATTCTGGAGAGTCCTCACCACTCTCAGAGGAGTTCTGGCTATCACATTCCTGGTACATAGGGGCACCAGTGGGGGGCTCAGGATCATCCCACAGTTCCCAGAACTTCGGAAAATCCCTTCCCACAATGGCGTCATGCGGTAACTGAGATACTAAGCCCACTGGATGAGAGAGGGTACCTTTGGGGGTCTCGAAACACACTGTAGTCACTGGATACTCTCGGGTGTCCCCATGCACACAAATAACAGCTACCTTGCTATTCCCAGAGACCTCTGTTTTAACTAACTCAGCCTTTATCAGGGTCACAAGGCTACCTGAATCCAACAATACCACAACATTTCTACCATTAACACACATTTTGCATAAATGTTTCTCAGTTCCTCGAATGGCAGTGCATGCGACTGTCGCACACAGCGACTGACGTCTGCCCGTCAGAAAGTCACACTGCATGGGTTCCTCCACAACCGGGCAATTGGCTGCAATATGTCCCGCTTGCCGGCAGCGGTAGCAAACGATCCTTCTTGCGGCCTCTTGAGCCGCTGATTTCCCAGGCTGTTCTCGCCAAACTTGGGGTAGAGCTCCCACCCTCTCACTCTCTCCACCCTCACCCCTTGGAATCCTCTTATCCGCCCCTGGGGATGGTCTGGTCTTAGGGTGGAAAGTCCGAGAGTCTCTGGAAGAGGCCGTCAGGTTCTCTGT